>JAQGBE010000237.1:0-23226 GCA_034698225.1 Scheloribates latipes | reverse complement strand
CTGTTTTAGTATCGCATGAATTGCAAAATGGGTGACGACTTCGACAAAGAGGTCGACCAAATGTACGACCAGTTGGCCGACAGTTGTTCTAAAGTGAAGAATAGAATCGATCAGACCTTCTGTGAAAGTCAGAAGACCAAAACCATCGAAGAAGATGTCACTTGCGATCAATACATTCCCTGTTCTGTCGACGACAAAGTGCAAGAATATGGTAACAAATCTGATCATTCGATGTCCTCTCAGATGCTTCTAATCGTTTCGTTCGCATTGATTACATTTATAATTAATTTTAATCTAAACTAAAGTTTGTTTTGAAATAAGTTTTTATATATGATTTGCGAAACGTTTTATTCAGTCATTAAATCAGTTTGTTTTTGAAGTATTGGAACAACTGATACGTCGACTCTTTAGTCTTCGCCAACTCTTTGGTTTGCATCTCAATCAGAACCGACTGTTTATCTCTTCTGACGACAAGACTTGCGTCCAATAAAAACCTATCGTTTTCTGTCAACACAACACAAGTCTTGGACTTCTTTAGTCCACAGTCATTGTCTTCAGGTTCCGATTCACTCAACTGTCTCTTCCGATCACTCATCTGTGTATCGGTTATCTCTTTTTCTTCCATCGAGTCATCCATTTTGTGTCCATTGCCATCAGTTGTCGTGTCGTTGCAGTCGTCAGTCTTTCTCTTCATTTCTCTCCTTCTCCTCCTCTGATGACTCCACGAATTATTGTTGGCTCTAATCCTGAACTCAATCTTTTTCTTGGTTTCCGTCACTTCAAACGACTCTAACTTCAGGTCATCCCTAAGAAGTGATTGTATTCTATCGCCAACTGATTTCATGTTATACTCGACTCCATTCATAAGTGGCGGTAAATAATAGATTAGCGAATGGTTGGGTTTGTTTGGCTTAACCACAGGAACTTCTTTGAGGTTGAGATCGGGCACCAGAGTCCAGGCAATGGCCCACCTCTTGGTGTGTCCCTGACACAACTCGGTGGTCACAAAACTGGAGATCATTTGCTTTGCTGAGTAATCTTTGAGGACTTGTTTCAGTTGAGTCAAACTCTGTTTTTTGCCTAACATTGACGAATAGATCATTACTTTGTTGTTCAGTTCCAAACTCTTTCTCATTATCTTCAAAACGAACTCCACTTCTCCGCCGCCAACAACAGACTCGACCGCATTGGAAGTGTTTGCCGAAGACTTTTTGCGGTGATATTCATGTTTCAGTTCTTTAGACTCGACGTCAATTTGATGGTCACTATCGTTGAAGTTGTCGCTAAAAAACGGTGGATTCGTCATCAAGAAGTGAAAGACTTCTGGCTTTGAAGTAACCACTGATGACCAGTCGTTATCATTCACACAATGAACAACTGTTTCGATGACAAAAACGACAAATTAATGGTCAAGTTTTCAAAGCGATTATCAAACAAACCTTCAATTCGTTCATTCAGGCCATTCCTCTGGACATTAGTCTTAGCGGTGTCCACATTCTGGTGGTCAATATCCACGGCAACAAACCTCCACTTCTTGTCTATACTACAGCCGAGTAACGGGAAAATAGCGACACAACCGGTGCCGACATCCACACCAATCACATCTTCAACTTCTTGGCCCAAGAATTTATACAACTTTTGGATTAAATCCTCGACAAAGAGTACATAATTGAGTCTTTGCGGAACTGTTGGGATGAGTCTGTCGTCCGGAATATCGACTTCGAGGCCGAAATCCTTTTTCAACAAAGTTTTGGTCAATTCTCTCAACGCATTGGAATCATTGTAATCAAAGACCACTTTTCCTTTGATATCAGTCTTCACGTACTGTCCAAACGACGGGTAGGTTTTGGCCATCAGAGCAAAGTCAGGCCGCGACCGGTAGATATTCCTCGAGTGCATCCGTGGATTCAGTGAAGACATCGTCAGATTTGCAGCGAAAATATTCAAAACAAACGATCGTTTTGTTGACAAACAGTGACACAAATAACGAAACGATTGGTTGTCATAGAGTTGTCCACAAGTTTTGCTCATTTGTTTGCAGCAAATGGTCTGATCTTCGGCTCAATTATGGACAAAGTGGTGAGACATCGATGACATTTCGAACCATTTAGTTATTGATAGCAATGTCTTCGCAGGACTTATCGGCATTTTCTGAGGACAACTTCGATGCCATCGATTGGATTAACAATTGGTTTGACGCCAATCGCGTCAACACTAACGTCGAGACGATGGCCACTAATCTGGTGTTCAATCTTCAGCTCTATGTCCAGGAAGTGAACAATTCTTTGGGCGAAAGTGCACAACAAATGATTCACAACGTGCCGAAAGTGATAAGAGAGACGGAAGAGCTGAAGAGCGGAGCGGTTCTCTTGGAGGAACAGATGGTCGGAATCAAAGACAAATTGAATAAAATGTCTTTGGATTCTTCTGAGTCGATGCAAACACTGATCAACATCGACACCATTAAGAGACGAATGCACGAGACCTGCAAAGCTCTGCAAGAAGCCGACAATTGGACAACACTTTCGAGTGATGTCGAAGAAGTGTTTGTCAGCGGAGACATCAATGCGATCGCCAAGAAGTTGATTGGAATGCAGAACAGTCTGGAGATTCTGATCGATGTTCCAGACTATGAGCAGAGAGTGCAGAGACTCGAAGAACTGAAGGATAAGTTGGAGGCTATGCTCGAGTCGGCGGTCGTCAACAGTTTTGTCTCTCAGTCTTCGGATTCGATACACTTTTACGTAAAACTCTTCAAAGATATCAAACGAATGGCTAAACTCAAGCACTTCTATCGCGAGTGTCTTAAGAATCAGTCTCTAAGCGAATGGAAACGAGTGATTGGATTGGATCCCGAGGAGAATGTGATTGATTGGATGAATGCCATCTACGACTTCCTCCTCAGTCTATGGCACTCGCAAATCAATTTCTGCACTCAAGTCCTGTTCCCCAACGACTTCGAGACATCGATCGAGTTGTTGTCCGACATATTTGTGGACGTATTCGCATCACTGAAGCCGAGTCTTACCGAATGCATAAACGAGTTGATTGAGAAGCAGAATAACTCATTGAAAAGCGTTAATTTGCTGATCGAAGCCAAACAATTCACTTATCATTTCGCCAAAAGTATTGAATTGAGTTTATCCACCGGTTCTTCGTCTGACCGCAAGTGTCTGAACAAACCAAACGTTCAACTGTTGGCACAGATCTTGTACTCTCCATATCGGGAACTGATGGACAAATATGTTGAGCTCGAGAATCAATCACTTGTCCAGCACTTGGAATCAGTTAAATCTATTCAACAGCCGAGTGAGTCGTTGGCCAAAGCGTTCGCTAACGCCAAAGACGTCGAGAAGAGATGCCACCATTTGTCGCAATTGGTCGCCATTCCCAGTCTTATTCCGGTTATTGAGAGCTATTTCTTCGACTATTTATCTCATTTCAAATCAATCAGTTATGAGATTCGAGACAAAGCGGACGCAACAGAGAACAAGTCATCGCTTCCCGATTGGTCACTCTTCCAGATGTCACTGTTCACACTTCAGGCCAGTGGCGAACTTGTCGTCCAGACAGAGCTCTTCCAACAGCAGCTCTTCACTGGACTAATGGATCTAAACAGAAAACTTTCTTCAGGACAAGGCTTGAGTGTCAGTCCGTTCGCTCGTTTCGATGAACTGCTTCTGAACGAAGCGAATGGCAAACAACTGACAAATTTGATTAAAGTGTTGTCCGAAAGTGAAAATTCTGCGATCATTTTGGAACCGATTTTGGATGAATGCAAAAACGTTTGTTCGATAACGGCTTCGATAGTGATAGAAATCGCTCTGAATTACATCCAAAACCATTTGAACGATGTCTCCAAACTGGTGTCCGACTCTTTCAAGGAGAACGCCATCAGTTGCGATGAAGAAGACGTCCACGCCTTCAGTCTCTCGCCGCAGGAGTACATCACACAAATCGGACAATACTTGCTGACCATTCCTCAGCATTTGGAACCGTTTCTACTGCAGGAAAACATTGCCTTCAAAGTGGGCCTCAAATACAGTGATATTAAAAACTATTCGTCTTCGGACGTGAGTCCGAGCGATACGAATGGCACCGAATATCTCTTGGATTGCATAACTCAGCGGACGATCGACGCCTACATCGAAATGATCGTCAAATTGTCTAAACTGACGCCATTCGCCAAACAACAGCTGATCACTGATATCTGCTATCTGTGCGACGTCTTGGATGACTTGGGCCTCACTCCTGGCCAAGACATTCAACTCATTCTCTCAATATTCAAAGCCTCAGACCAAGAGTTTGCGTCTATAGTCAGAAATAACAATTCAATGATTGTTAAGGCAATGAACAAACTGTTGTCCAAATAAAGTATTTATTATTTACTCGCAGTCAACCACCGCAACAGTCAATTAGTCTAATTGAAAGTCAGAATCGATGATATTCTTGGCCACAGAATCGCCTCTCAGAGCGAGCACTCAATCTATGGCTAGAGTGGAGTCACTGAGAGAGTCGCTGTGTTTGTGTAGGCGTTGACTCCACTCTGGCACTGGAGTCGAGTCGAGTCGAGCGCACATCAAATCCCAGTTTTCAGTGTTTGCCTGAATTTGTTTTCCTCTTCTAATCCTGTTTTCAATCATTAGTTTTGTTGTTTAAACTGTTTTTAAACTATTGATTGTTTTTCTAACACAATATGTATTTGACGTAAAATGCAATGAATAAGGAAAGCGATGGTTGGGTTCGGGTCTTCGAAGTGAAAGAGCCTGAGAGACACCGGAAGGGATTCACGGTTTACAAAGTGGTGTCGCGTGTCTTCCACAAGAACTCGATCGACGGCATCACCGAAATTGTCATTTTCAAGCGGTTCTCCGAGTTTAAGAAATTGCACAAAAGTCTCAGTCAATTGCATTCCTCTCTACACTTGAAAGGAGTCTTTCCCTCGTTTCCCGACTCCAAACTCTTCGGCCGATTCGAGGCCGAAGTGGTCGAAAGTCGGCGACAGTCAGCCCTCGAGTTACTCGACTTCGCCGGCAAATATCCGCCACTTTTTACTTCAGCTGTTTTTGTAAAATTCTTCGAGAATTCTGTGACAAACTTCACGACAGTCTCCAGACATCATGTGATCGATAGAGACAACGATCAAGAAGACAATCATTTGCCACAACCTCTCGAACCGAATCCGAATCTGAGCGACGACTGGAGCCAAATAAGTGGTGACAATGGCAGCGATGGCACGAACTCTACCCCAATCTATTCAACCCCCAGTTCACCATACGATCAAAAGACACCGCCGAAGGCCATCGATAAGACAGATCTCCGACAATTCGATCCATTGAACAAAGGCGATGACAATTCAGTGGACAAATTGCGGGACAATGGCATCGATTGGCTCATCCGTTCGGTGCCGTCCAGCGATCGCAGCAAAGATATATCGCAAACCAGTGATAAGATGAGTGCCGTCGATGACATATTGCAGATAATTCCGGAACCATTCGCCACAAGTGCTGTAAAAGACGATGAATTGAAAGTCAGCGTTGAATTAGATTCAAAAGACAAGTCATTCATCAATCAGTTCAGTATTCGTTGTGACATCGATGACAACGGCAACGCTTTTGTTGAAGAGGTTCCTAACGATAGCCAAAACTCGGATCAAATCCAAAGCCCAAACACTAGTCAGACGACTGACACAAATGATACCTATTTGTTAGACGCGGCCATTATCTTAAGACAAGCTCAACAATACGAAGAGAACGAGGAATGGGAGCCATCCTTCGAGTCGTACAAATGCGCGGTCGGTATCCTTTTGCAGGGAGTGGTCAACGAAACCGACTCCGAGAAGAAGGCGTCGATCCGGAGAAAGACATTCCAATACCTGACCCGAGCCGAACACATCTTCGATACATATCTATCCAAAGAGAACTCATTCCAGCCGAGCCGACGCTGGGCTCCGGACAGTCCGTTCAAGTCGATGAATGCGTCGCTCCTCCAGAGCTGGTTTGGTTCGTGCAAAGAGTTGGCGAAGTTTAAAGTGATTGGTCTCTCAGACAATGTGCAGATCGTCACTGACCTGACAACTCATAACACGTTCGCAATAAAAGTCATTTACAAATCTAATCCAAACAACTCTTCCAAACACCTGCTGACCGACGCGTTGACCACTTCGCACAGCATATTCCCGAATGACATTCCATATATGGCGCAGATATACCGCATCTTTAAGACCGAATACGCGTTATTCCTTTTGCTAGAGTACGCCAAAGGCGGCAAACTCTGGGACAAACTGACTTCGACCAATTGGAACAGTCTCTCGCCCTGTCCTGACTGTATGTTCAACTTAGATGACGACGATTACGCCGAACTGATCGCCGATCACCCCTATAGTGGCCGCAGAATATCGCGAACTCAGTCCGAGTGCGGGCCAAACCCGTTCGGCGAAAACCATATGAACAGTATTTACGAGACGGTTAGCGAACAGCAAATGTTGCGGAAGTGCGAGTCAATCGAGTCGTGTTCGCCGACCGAAAGTCTGGCCAGCATTGAGTCGATCGACTTCGACGTGCCTTCGAAGAGCTATTCCAATCTGTGCGCCAACTATGCATTCGTCCAACAAAAGTGTTCAAACAATAGTGTTCTCGCCAACTGTCGGTTCGACTCCATCGATAGCATCGACTCCATCACCGAATGCGAGTCCACTTCTCGGACAAACATTCCCAGTCTCTCAGCGGACAAACCCAAAGCCCAACCGAAACTAACTCACAGACAATCGACTGAAAGCTTAGGAATTACTGGACTGTTGGCCAAAGCCAGAAGAATACTGAAGAATGTGGACAACACTCTAAATCTGACCAAATATGTGACCAAAAACTCCTTTGGCATCAAAAACAATGAATTGCGGTCTTCAAAGTCGGAAATGACTTTGACTGACAAATCTCAGGTCACCACTCAGTGTAAGCCGATTAGCGAAATATGCCACCAAATGGACGGTCAGTGGAGCTGTTCCTCCGCGAGACCTCCTGTCGGCGAAGACGATGCGCGCAAATGGTTGTCTCAGGTGGTCCTATGTCTGCAACATTTGCACAAATTAGGACTAATCTATTGCGATCTCAAACCCGACAATCTTTTGCTCACTGAAGACCACAATCTCTGCATTTCGTACAAATGTTTTTGGAACGAATCGCCGGTCGACGCCATCGACCAGACGGCCAAAGATCGACTCTATGTCGCGCCCGAGATCTTCAGCTCGCATAAGATCAGTCATTTGTGCGACTGGTGGTCGCTCGGCGTTCTGGCCTTCGAGATACTGACGGGACGGGTAGGTCTCACTTGAATTGTCTGCCAACTGTTAATTGTCTGTTCCTCCCAGTCATTGGTCTCCTACTACCCGAACGGCATCACAAGTCATACATCGCTTTATTTCCCGGTTTTCATATCACTTGAGGCCAAAGACTTCATCAATAAAGTAACGAATTTGTGTTCAAACCAATTGTTAAATCGATTGAATCTTTTGATAGCTTTTGGAACCGAATCCAAGCGAACGGTTGGGACGACACGGATCTGAAGAGATAACAACTCATCCATTCTTCGAAGGCATCAATTGGACCAATCATTTATGAAGATTTGGCTTTTATTGGATTTAATTTTAAATGCTTTTAATCTTAATATAATTTATTATTTATTAAATTAGTGACAAATCAAAAGTCAATTAAAACTCTTGTCATATGAAAACTGTAGACAATTATCGCTACGAAAGACAACCAACAGTTTGTCACCAAAGTTACGCCTTTTTTGCACAGCAATCATACAATAAACATGCAATCGATTACAATAAAGGGCGTAATGCGAGAGAATAAGTGAAATGAAAGGGACTCAAAAAGTTTGTCGAAGAGTTGTTTATGAATGGACTCAAAGATCGTTTGAAAATTGAAATCAAATCCAAAACATTTCAAACATTTGTTTTGACTCTAATTCACAATTAGTTTTGTGTTTATTCTCTGTTTTATATTCACTCCGAAACTGATTTCAATTGCAATGCATTACACAAACAATTACCACAACTATTCGACGCCTCAGACAAATCTGATGCCCGTAAGTGACCACTGATCGGCCACCGCGTGGCCAACCGCTCACCGGTGCCGCCAATCACCTGACGTCCATCTAATGTGTTCTTCAGTTTCAGACGCAGTTCGAGACCGCCCTCAGAGACCCTAACATTGTCCAGAAGTGCAATATCTTGTCTCAACTGATCCGCGAATCTTTGGCCACCAATCCTAAGGTACTGTCAAATGTCTTGCATTGGCGACCAACTTCTTATTCGCCTGTAGGACATCCAAATGCATTACACGGCTCTGGTCGACGACATATTCGGCACTGGACTCCACGCGCTGTCCACCGATTGGTCACTCAAACACATCGACGCTATGCGACAGTTCCGCGAATACTCAGTCATTCATGACTTTCTTCATCCCGAAGGCTGTCTCTTCCAATTGATCCGTCACTTGATGACCGACCCGTTGAACCGCTACGACTTCCCGAAGACATTACTTCCTGTAAGGCATTGACAGTACTCCCGATCTGATTCCAATCTAACCAAACAATCCTATCACTGATCAACAGTTGCCGACCAAACTATCTCTCGAAGAAGGAGTGATTCCGAGCTTTTATGTCAACAAAATGAGTCACGTCTTGTCGCACACCATAAGCCTGAATGCCTTCGAGTACTTCATCTTTCAGTTTGCATACCATATGTTGAACACTACCCCCAAGAACTTCACTTCGAGACAAGCGGAACAGCTCTTCTCACAGAACACCGATGCGGCACAGATCGCCTACTTTAAGCTCTTAGAGGAGTACCTAGTTTACTTTGTGCCCATCTCATCCAAGTACACGCCATCAAACCTGAACACTAGCCCTCAGTCTAGTCTTTGGCAGTCATTATCATCGACGACATCAACTCTTCTGCATCTTCGGACTCCAGTTGCCTCTCAGGCGGCAACTCCTCCCAAAAGTCCCGCTCAGACGCCAACTCTATTCAAGTCATCATTTCTGAAGCCATTGATAAGCGGAATGCCAGAGCACACGAAGAGCCCTCAGTTGACAGACCGACCGATTCACGACTCTCTCGGCTCTGAAATTGCAAAGTGCGAGTCATTCCTCTTAATATTGACGGAATTGTGGCTCAACCACGCCGTTCCTCCTTCAGCTAAGCCGCGCTCCAGTCCATCAAAACAATGTTCTTTTACACCGAATTCCGATCACATGAAAGCCGTCAGAATCCTTGTCAAACACTTGCATTACTTCGCCAACAGTTGTCCCAAAGGCAGAGATCCAAACATATTGGATGTCTCGCCGTTGGATGACGTGAAGCAATCGATTTGGTCGCCGAAGTATGTCTTTCAGAAGAAGTTGTATACTTTCATGAGATTATCGTTCGACCGCTGGCCAAACGACCACTCATTCAGATTGCCGTTGGAAACGTGGCTCAGTTTCATCCAGCCGTGGCGTTATCTGACGCCCGGCGATACTTCTTCGATGTCTGAAGATAAGAGTGACAGACAATTGCAACCGATTTCGGATGAATGGAAGCCATTTATTTCAGACAACCTCTTGTTTTATACCGTAATCTTTCGCCAATTGATTCCTCGATTCCCACGACTGGACTTGAGTTCACAGAAGAATGCTTTTATGCTGAGCCGACTGACCAAAGTCTTCTCGCGGCCAAGACTTTCAGCACTGATCAGCGAAGCCGAGAAGTCATTGATGAGTAGCGACACTTCGATGTCACACCTCTTATCGCCCACCGGTTTCGGTCCAAACTCGAGACCAAGTCTTTTATCGCCAAACATCACTCAACAGAGATCTCTGTCGACACCGTTCAGACATCCGCTGATGGAATTGGAAGCGAAGAACTTTGAATATATACCACTCTTCTGTCCGGCGATCAGACCTCTTATTCAGCGGATTCTGATTGAAATATCGCGAGTCATGAATGGAATCAATCAAACGATTTCAAAGGTTCAGCTCAACCAACAAATGTCGTCGCCTTCAGGACTGACATTCTTCCAGACTATCGGCTCATTCTTCAGCTTCAGTGAAGAGTCTGCTGAGTCTCAAGACAATCGACTACTGATAATGGATAAGCAGAAAGCTCTGAGACATTTGCAGACATCGGCCGAACAACTGTCCGAACTGTTTGACGTACCGTTGCATGAGTTGCACGAAATGCAGTCATCACTCGACCAAAGACTGGAATCACCCGAAGACTCGCTGTTCGGAGAGAAAGCGCAGGAAATATTCGAAGAAAAGGACGGAACGCTTAGACTTACATCTTATGGAAGGAGTCAAGTGTTGAACCGAACATTTAAGCCTCAGCTCAACCTAATTGAAGGCAATCCCGACCGACAACCCGTCCGGACGTTTGAGTTCTACTATTTGGTCCAATTGTCGCTTTGGATCTCCGACTGGATTAACGGCAGATACGGACAGACTTTGGAGTCTATGTACAGCAAATCGGGATTCTTAGGCGTGTTCTACAGACAACTGATCACTGGTCCGACGCGATACATGCGGACAGTGCGCGCCGACAACAGCTACAGAGTGCCCGACAGAGTGGCCGAAGTGTTGGGGCCGCGGGTCTGCCTCCGGTTCGTCGCCAGCAAAGTATTTCTATTGTGGACTCTTTTGATTTACGCGATTGTCTTCTTCTTTAAGTTCAGTCTAATATACTTCAGTTCGCTATTGATTGCGATGTTCTTCACTTATCTGATCACTAAATCGTTTTTAATTTATATGAGTGGCAAATGATTTGATTCCAATTGTAAACTGTGTTTTCATAAATAGATAAAATCTATTAAATTGATTCAAAATTGATTTTTAATGAAAGTTAAGACAATGTTGATAATAATTTATTCTGAATGACCATGATAGTCAACAGTGATAACTATCTTCAATTTACCGAACGCCAATCGGAGCAATTTGCTTGTATCGCCAGATTGGCCTTGCTTATCGTTGGGCGACAGACTGACATTCCAGTGATAGAGACCAAGCAATTCGTTCGGCAATTCTTTGATTTTATCCTCGATAGTTGCGATGAAGTCCTGTATTGTTTGTGTGCTGTCATCGAAGCCATCGATCACTTCCTCGCAGATATCGATCAGCTCTTCCTCCCATTCCTTGTCGAAGTTGTGGTTCACTTCTACTGAACAGTTGTTTATCGCCCGATAAGCGCTATTGACTGCTGTGATGAAACAGTTCTCGGCTTTCAATTTGTCCACTTTGTCCAACAGGTATTCGATGCAATTGTGACCCGTCTTATATCCTCTGTGGCCACATTCAGTGCATTCATTGAATTCGCATTTCAAAGTGTGCACTGAGTCTTCACTTATGGTGTGCACAGACGGACATCCTTTGCCACTGAAGACACATCTCATTTGCAGCGAATCGATGAGATTGACGACAAGTCGCGGCACTTCCGAGAGTTGAGCTCTGGTCAGACGTTTGCGATCAATAGGACACGTGTTGTGTCCTCTGAGCCACTCTTCGATGCAGTCCTTGCAATACGTCTGTCGACAGCATTGTGTGGCCAACGGGTGGTTCAGAATGTTGTGACAGATACCACAAGAAAGCTCTTCCAAGTCTCTCCGATCCGCGGCTATGACCCGACTTGACTCGTGTCCGGGCATTGGTGTCGACAATCAGTTGATTACAAGATTCAAAATTCGATGACAACAGCAGTGAAGCGCAGGTCTGACCAAAGCTGTCGACCGATCGCTGGCAATGACTCATAAGTTATAACACAGACAACAGAATAAGCCCTTCGGTAGCAGTGGACGAAACGACAGTTCATTTGGAATGTAAACACAATTTGTTAATAATGTTTGAATCAAAACTATAAATACAATAGAAATTTATAAAATTCTAGACAAACCGAAAACCGATTGGCAGTCAAACCATTAACCGCTGGTCTCTTAGTTAACGAGTCGTTGGAAATACAAAATATATTAGGAATCGACTAAACTATACAAACAATAGATTTACTCGTAATTACATTAAATAACAATATGTCGAACACAAGTCATCTCAAGACCAGGTCTTGTCGATGATGGCCACTCCCGCATAGCTGCGACCGATACACATCTCGAACGGCAAAAGTGTCCACGAATTCACTTTCGGGTTATACACTTCGATAGACTTCAAGTTGTTCTGGCCGTCATCGCCGCCCACCACATACAGCAGACCGTCTTTGCTGACCACTCCGGCATTCCTCCGGGCATTTATCATATCCGAGCATTGATTCCAGACTTTGGTCTCCGGGTCATAGCACTCGACGCTCTTTCTCACAGCTGGTCCGTCGTGTCCGCCGATGGCATAGAGGCGACCGTCGAGAACACCAACGCCAGCGCCGCTTCTCCTCTGAGACATATTGCAGATGAGTGTCCACGAGTTGGTCGTCGGGTTATAGCACTCGACAGAAGACAAACACTGTCTGCTGGCGCCGTCATAGCCTCCGACGGCGTACAACAGGCCGTTGAGTGCGGCCACGCCTACAGACGACCTCCTCGTAGACATCGATGCAATCAATTGCCAGCAACAAGACGTCGGGTCATAAACTTCGGCCGATTGCAGACCAATGGAGCCATCAAAGCCTCCGACGGCATATATCAAGTTATTAAGGACACCGACGCCGAGTGTCGATCTTTTGGCCACCATATTAGGACTGGTCAGCCACTGCTTGATTAGTGGATCGTAGCACTCGACCAAATTGACTCTTGAATTGCCATTAAAGCCGCCGACGGCATAGACCAGTCCATTAATAACTGCGAGGCCCGCCCGACACCGCCTCTCGACCAAAGGACTCATATCAACCCATTGGTTGGTCGCGAAGTCATAATATTCGCATTCGTTGATAGCCTTCGGTGCCTGACCTCCGATTACAAGAAGACATTTGGTTCGATATCGCGGGGCTCTCAGTCTGAAGCGGGCGTTGTTCGCAACGTTGAGATGCCCTTTGCATAAATGGAATTTCATCGCTTCGATGAGCAGGTCTTTGCAAGTCGTGTCACTCTTGATCAGTGGGTACTCGTCCTCAAGTCTGACCAGACTCTCCTGAGAGAAACGCGGGAATCGGATGTGTTGGATGAGAGACGGCAAGAACTTGAGGCGATCGATGAAACTCGACTGAATCCAAGAGATCAGTGCTTTGAGAACCACTGCTTCGCCGCCCTCTTTGGTGTCGATATAATCGGATGATATCAGATCTGTGAGTCGTTCGGCAGTCAATTGCAAGAACTCTTCGCTTTGAGTGACAATTGCTTTGAAGTTGTTATGAATATAATTGAGTGCAAACTCTTTCAATTCACTGCAGTTTAAAACTTCGGCGAAATGATAGACTCCTAAAGCGTTTTCGGGATGTATTTGAGTTTCGATGAATTGGCTGCAAATGGAGACGATATGCGAACAGTCGAGCATTTTGGCCGCGGCTAACAGTTGCTGGACATTGTCGGTGGTCACGACCGCACAGCCCGAGTAACACCACCGGACGATCTCATTGAGGGCCAGACCCGCGATGTTCTTGATATGAATCTCGTAGAGCCCACTCTCGACGTACTGTCCGCCGTCGGTCGAGCCGATGAACATAGCGTTGAAGTACTGGAGAGTGGAGGCCAACACCACTCTGTGCGCGACCACTCTTTGCTGGTCATCGGTGACCAAACTCACGTCACACAAGTGAGGCCTCATCTCATACATCGAGGACATACACCAATCGCTGCGCCACTCAATGCAATTCATCGTTCTTTGCATTGTATTCTATTGTATTGTCTCCTGATTTGACCTCAAATCGGATCTCTGGCCAAACAAATGTCTTGCGATGGTCTCACTTAAGCCAATCGACTCAATTCACTTCTGTGGCAAATCACAAACAATCAGACAGTCATTCATCCATTCGTTGTTCTGGAGGGCAACCAATGGCCTCGGATTTGGTCACTCGAGAGTGACAGCGATTTAACTGAAGATTTCGTGCGATTTGTTTACAAATAAAGTCGTATTTTCACAACAAAACACTTCACAGACATGACGTCAGAAGTGATGCCAAACTTTTTATTGTAATCAGTTTTGGAACTGAATGGCGATTAGAACCGGATTTGGAGAACAACTCAATATTGGTTAGACAGACAACTCATCTAATCTCTGAATAAAACGTTCAAATGATTAATATTTAGTGATATTTAATCATAATTCAAATGACTTTTATTCCAAAACAAACCTCAATTAGTAAACTAGAGTCAGAAGAAGTTGAGTCCTCACTAAACAATCAAATCTATCATTTGTGGGAAACAATTGTCGCGACACTCGAACTGTCGTCTCATTTCATACATTATGACTGCGGCCGCGACCGCACTGTTAAGACTGTCGACTCCGACGGCTAACGGAATCTTCACTTTTCTTCCGATGTAATCGTAGGCCAACTTATATGACTGATTGGACAGACCATGAGTTTCGCCACCAATCACCAGAACAGTAGGTCTTTCGACATCCATATTATACTTTGTGTCACAATAAGAAGCGGAAGCAATCGCAACATTCTTATAGTTCTTCAGCTCAGGGTTAGAGTCATCGTATGAGTCGTCCCTCGCAAACGTCTCACCAGATATGTGGTCCACATCTTTGGTGATGGTATTGATAGTGTGCTCCGGTATTGGCTTAGTTACAACCCAGGTCTCAGATTTGGTTCTGTTTTCGAAATTATCTTTAGTGTCGGCAATAAACAAATCAAATGGTTTGTCGATCGGTATGTGATTGAAGACTAGCGGCCACTCGACGTCGGCAGCGATTTCTATTCTGAAGTGAGCGCCAGCGCCTGCTCTAAGAACTTTAGACTCCCAGACATCCGCACATCCCTTCATGAGAATGAGTTTGTGAGCGCCCACAGCGGCCGCACATCTGACCATTGTTCCCAAATTGCCCGGATCTCTGATGTTCTCACAGATGAGTATGAGCGGCAATATCTGTTGGCCAGACGACTGTCGCAACTCAACTAAGCTTTTAGTGGGACGTTCGCAGACAGCCATCACTCCGGGACATGAGTCCAAACTGCCGAACAGTTGCATATCACGGAAGAGAAGCTTTTTAAGTTTGGTTCCGTTTTGCACCAAATCAGTCAAACCGGGAATTCCCACCAAATTCTCCTCTTTTGTGAAGTAGATTGTCTTCACCTGACATTTGGCATCGATTGCGTCGACAATCAGACGCCTGCCTTCCAATAACATTATATTCGATTTTTCTCGTTTCTTCCGATTCTTCAGGTCAGCCATCAAATTACTAAAATTACATGATATTAATGAATGTTTTGAACAAGAGTATTCATCAAAACTCACACAAACTCGTGGTTTTTGTCGCCCAACCGCTCGTAAACTGGAATCCCTTCGACTTTGGGTTTCAAAACTTTTTCGGTTTTATTTCTTTCATATTTCAAATCTTCAGTATTTAGTTTAGGTTTAGACTTAACGCTATTATGATTTTCATCCACTTTCGACTGCATTTTATTCTTCGTTTTAACCACTGGTTGTCTAATCAGTGGCCGATTGTCTTCAAAATCGTCCTCGAAATCCATGTCACGACAATAGTCTTCATAGACTCCTTCGTCAAAACATTTATTGTATTGCTTTCTGTCTTTTCGGTCCAGAAGTTTCGGGTCGATCGTGTGGTCGGCCGAAGAGATCGGTTCTTTGTAGTCATGTTGTTTGAAGTAATCTTTGCCCGAATCGGTCAACACTCTGATCGGTCTTCGGTCCAGAATTCGTTTGTTTCTCACAAAAGTCTTGCTTATAGACCGGCAGTTGAGTGCCATCAGCGGCTGAAGACCGTTGACCGACAGTCTGGTCAGTTTGAACATTGTGGCCGCGGTCTACCTCTTGGTCTGAGGACACAATCGGTTTGTTTTGTTTTGTTTACAAATCTGTCTTCACGTGTGAACTCAAGACACGAGCGGTTCATAAATGACGATCAGGTGAGCCATCGTTTGGCTGTTGAGTGGCCACTGGTTTGCCGTCAGTGGACACCAAAGGGGACCAAAAGTGATGAGACGTTTGGCAAACGTTGTGTCAAATAGTCTTCAAATGATTTTTCATTGAAATCCGATTTGAATTTGATTTGAAAACAAATAGATTTGTATTTCATTTGTATTTCATTTGATTTGTTTATCATTTTCGGTGTCTTTGAGTGCTTTGAGTGCTTTGAGCGACGATTGTCTGAGGGATGAGTGACATCGAGAAAGACTTTTTGAGTGACTTAAGTGTTCCGATGAACACATCGGCCAATTCGGACGACTTCAATATGTCCGACCACTCGACGCCTGCCGACCCGAGTCCGGCCATCAATGGCCAGTCGGCTGAGAAGGCCGTCACTTTAGACAAGAGCACAGTTCTGGCAGTCCTTCAGTTTCTCAAGAAAAACAATTTACAACAAACTGAGAGTCAATTGAGAAAAGAGACTCAACTGATGAGCGTTTTGACCGAAGAGGACGTCCGACTGATCGACGGCCAGTCCAACCAAAACGAGAACAACTTCTCCAACGTTTTGTCCAATTATACGACCGACGAGAGTCCAGACATATATGAAGACAATTACAATACTTTGAGACAATTCATTGAGGCGTCGCTCGACAGCTATCGCCACGAACTGATCCGACTTATGTATCCGGTCTTCGTTCACATGTATTTGGAACTCGTGGTCAACGAACACGAAGAGCAGGCCATCAATTTCATGAACAAGTTTGGCGCACAACAAGACTACTATTATGAGGAGGATATCAAGAAGTTGTCAGTGGCCACGAAGAAGCATCACCTGACGAGTTCCAACAACGAGATCGTCGAAACTTTCCGATCGCAGCAAAACTTATTCACTTTACGTCTGTCTCGCGATTCGTATAACTATTTGAAACGATTTCTTCAGGAGAAGAATAAGTCGAACAAGAGTATTGTTCAGAGCATAATTCAAGAACACCTTTATCTCGACGTCTACGAAGGTCTAACCAGAACCAAGAATCAGGTCGAGTCTGTGGCCGGCGGTATGACAGGCGAACCAAAGAAGGACGCAAACAAAGCGAAAGTGTTTTACGGACTGTTCAAAGAACCTGATCTGAAGATTGATATTCCGGACACAGAGTTGGACGACTCGATTGGCGACACCGGTGCAGACGCTGAAAAGCCTAAGAAGAAACCCAAAAAGAAAGATCTTACGGCCTCGAAGAAAGCCAGAAGCGATCCGAACGCTCCGCCATATAATAGAATACCATTGCCTGAACTAAGAGACTCGGAACAGTTGGACAAAGTCCGGGCCCGCAAAGAGTCACTCAAGGCTCTGAAGTTGGGACCCGAGACCCTTCCCTCCATTTGTTTCTACACTATATTGAATGCACAACAATCGCATGATATGGCGGCCATCTGTGCCGATGTATCTGAAGACTCCACTCTATTGGCCGCCGGTTTCTCTGACTCTCTGATCCGGGTTTGGCCGCTCTCTGCCAATAAGCTAAAAGTTATGAAACCCACCTCTGATTTGGAACTAATTGACAAAGAAGTTGATGACGTCCTCTTCCGGATGATGGACGACAAGAACACTTTTGACGTGAAAGTATTGGCCGGTCATTCCGGTCCAGTCTATGCCGTTAGCTTCAGTCCAGCGCGAGATCTGCTCCTCTCATGTTCTGAAGACGCAACCAGTGAGTAGTCATCGCTTTTCATCTTTGCTTAGTTTATAATCTTAAATATTGTATTCTAGTCCGCATTTGGTCATTAATAACCTGGACAAATGTCTGCTGCTATAAAGGGCATTGCTTTCCGATCTGGGACATCAAGTTCAGTCCACACGGGTATTATTTTTCCTCCTGTTCTCACGACCGAAGCGCTCGTCTTTGGGCTACCGATCAATACAATCCATTACGACTTTTTGCGGGACATATCTCTGATGTGGACGTATGTCATAATTGAATGCAATCTAAAACCAATGTCTGATCCACTTCTTCATAGTGCGTGCAATTTCATCCGAATTCCAATTATGTCGCCACCGGTTCCACCGATAGATCTGTCCGGTTATGGGATGTACTCAACGGCCAATGTGTTCGTTACATGACTGGACACAAAGGAACGGTATATTCGTTGGCATTTGAAAATAGCGGCCGATATCTGGCGTCTGCCGGCGCCGACAAAAAGATACTGTTTTGGGACCTGTCGTTCGGTTATCTGATCGCCGAACTGTCCGGACACGAAGACACCATCTACTCACTCAGCTTCAGCCGGGGTCTTGAGGGCGCGATCCTGGCCTCGGGCGGCACTGACGACAACATAATCTTGTGGGACATCCAGACACTGATCGACGACATCGAACCCGAAGAGTTGAGCTTAAGTCAAACCCCTTCCGTCAAGTATGTGCTTAGACTTGGATTAGAATCTCTGATTAATTTAAAATTCCGTTCTTCAGAAACAACAGCGAAATGTATTTATTGGGCACTTATAGGACGAAACGGACGTCTATTCTTACCACACATTTCACTCGACGTAATCTTCTCATTGGAGTCGGAGTTTTCCATTGAATCAAATCATCGAATCATTCATTTTAAAACAATATCAATGACTTATTCTCACAGAGAAATTAAAATAAATTTTAACATTAAGTTTATTTCGATTGTGTTTTGAAAACCATTTCTCACTTTAAATAAATACAATTTCTCAATACATTTGTACCTCTTATTTGCTGGTAGAGTTGAAAGCGGATGATTAAGTCTGACAAAAGTCATTGTTTTAAATAAAATCTATAATGAATCGGTCAGTAAAACAATTTTAATCTTCGTTTAGATTTAAATTTCATGCAAATAATCTGTAACTCAATTGATACTATTTTTTGAGAATTTCAAAGTCTATTCATTCATTCATTCATTTACTAATCGTTAGTGTATTTATAACTTAAACTATTTATAACAGGAAACCGGATGTAAGTCGACATAGTTCACCATTGATAAGAATTAACGTCGGGGTTGCGAGATCATTTCACTCCAGGCCTGGATTTTGCTTGGAAATTTCAAAAATCTGCCTGGACAAACCTGGACCTACGAGTTTTATTGCATTTGTCTGCATCAATTTTTCCACAAACATTCCCTGTCCAGGTTTAGACCTAGCCTGGACCCTGGACATGCACCCCAAAACGTGGATTGTCCAGGCCGGAACCGGACGTCTGGTAACCCTGGTTAACGTTGTCTTTCAATATGTCGATTGGTATTGCAAAATAAATCACTGAATAAAACTATTAATAATTAAAAATGAGATTTAGATCGCATTGACAGTACCGATGAGGTGAACGAGTATTGAGTGGTTGTCATTCATTGTCATTCAAATCGATGCCAGGGTTAGGCTCTGTTCCTAATCTAATCGAGGCAATTCACTAATTAACAGTGCAGCAAATGTGCAAATGTGCATGATCACCGATCAATCTGATCAACTGATTCAGTGCAGCTGTTGCTTGACATTTCTCAGTCCAAAGATTAATAGCGCCAACGAATGCAAAAATAAATGCAATAATTGAATGCAAAACTCTTGAGTGTTCTTCACGAATGAGTGGGACTCAGACTTTGGATCCGAATCAAACACTGCGATCACCGATCACTTCGCCAGTGAGCGCAACGCCAGCGACGGTGTGACTGACTCTACCTCTGCAGTGCACACACACTCTCGACAAGTTTGATAATCGGGATCATTGCCTAACCCTTCGCTAAGCCAAAGTTCAGTGTCACTGCGATCGCGATCCCAATGCATCGCAAGCCTTGAGAATTGCTTTCCTTTCCTCCAATAAGTCCTCAACAAAAGTGATATTCCCTTGCAATCGACTGACGGGTCAATCGACTAATTAGCCGAACACTGACTGAACCAAAAGCGCGAATTCACCCCTATTTGCAAGTGTATGAGCAGTGCACTGGTCGTCCGGCCTTTGATTTATGTGACTGACATCCAGGCATAAAGAAAAGGTAATTCCGCTCACAATCTATTCTAACATAAGAAATATTTGTTCACTTTATACAAGTTTATACATACGAATGAAATACAAAAAAAAGAACTTTAAAGATAAGAGTCTTATCGGAAATAAATGGAGTGATTATTTGCAAAACAATTTCTTTGCAAAACATTGCCTCAAATAATAATGAGAACTATTTACTAATATTCTTAGAATCAAATAATCGATTTGCAATTGTCTGCCAACAAAATGACAGAAAAGTATAAAAGTATGGAATTCCCAATGGGTTTATCACTCTCTGAGGCCAACAATAATTAAATTACTAATTAAGTGCTATTTTATTGGATCTATGATAGCAAGAGAAGAGGCGAGAGATGTGTTACTGCACTCCAAAAACTTTCTCCAAACAAGTATTGCCTTGGAGTAAATTACCCTGGAGGTGGAATGGCCCGGCGGTCACCAGGGACAGTGGGCAAATGACACTTGTTAATTGAACAACCTGATAATTTGATAGATTGCAAAATGCAAAAATAATTCATTAGCTTTTATGAGGTGCACAAACACAAGACAAGGCAAAACTAGAAGTGCCCGGGGCACAGGCCGGTCAGTGCAGGAAATTATCATAAGAATCAATTTTGATGTCAGGATAATGGGCCTAATTGAGCATGCTATAGTAATGCTGTAATATTATAATGTGCTAGAATGTGATTGAATGTGTATGTGTTCAGCGAAAATGGATCACTGGGTTAACTATGGCAGAGAATTAGCGCAGAGATTTGAGAACCGGTTGCCAGCGCTCAGTGAGAGTGCACTGCAGCCCAATCTGGCACACAATCACAATCAGGCCATATGGCAAAGACCCGGCTCATCACAGCCGAGCCGTAGGCAGCCGTTCACGTACTTTGTGTTTGCGGTGAGAATGAGCTGCGAATGACAGACACAGACAGTGCGGACCAAAGCAAAGCAAAGCAAAGCAAAGGCCAGCCATTGATTCGACTGAGGGTTCGCTAGATTTCAATATTTGTGTGCAAACGACCGCATCTGTTGTCGTCTCTGAATTGGTGGCAAACAATCGGTCAAAACTATGATCCTGTTGTCGCTCACACTCTCCTCGACACCGATATTATTTAACAAAGTGACCACAAATCAATTGAAACGATAATTACCACACCAGTAGAGCCCGACTGACACAACAGTATGAGCAGAGATATGGCGGCCCTCTTCGACATGGAGTTGAATGACTGTCACATCGGACAAAATGACCAGGACTTCGATGAGGACGATGACGCGATAATCATGGAGCAACAGGTATGAGCCGAGCACAGGCCAGGACGCGGTTGACCGGCTCTTTGCTTAGATCGATGACTTTGTGACGCCGACCGCTCTTCAGCTGAGCGAAGAGAGCGGACAAGTGCTCGATTCGGTGGAACTGACCGAACAGATGGTGAACGCCAGGAATCACGACAAGACGTCGACCAAAGACTTTGAACTGTTGAAAGTGTTGGGCAAAGGCGGCTACGGAAAAGTGTTTCAGGTGAGGAAAGTGACCGGCAAGAACCAAGGCAAGATCTACGCCATGAAAGTGCTGAAGAAGGCGACCATCGTCCGCAACCAGAAGGACACCGACCACACCAAAGCCGAGCGCAATATTCTGGAGTCAGTGAAACACCCGTTCATTGTTGACTTGATATACGCCTTCCAGACCGGAGGCAAACTATACCTCATTCTCGACTATCTGAGCGGCGGTGAGCTCTTCATGCACTTGGAAAGGGAGGGCATCTTCTTGGAGGACACCGCCTGCTTCTATATATCCGAGATTGTGCTCGCGTTGGAGCACTTGCATGATTTGGGCATCATTTACCGCGACCTCAAGCCGGAGAACATTCTTCTCGACTACAGAGGACACGTGAAACTGACTGACTTTGGCCTCTGCAAGGAAGCCATTCAAGACGGCAAACTCACCCATACGTTCTGCGGAACCATTGAGTACATGGCGCCCGAAATATTGACCCGAATCGGCCACTTTCACGCGGGTATGTCGTTGTCGTTGATTATTGTCTGTCGTGTTGACCATTGAATTGATGCCAATTGACAGCCGATTGGTGGTCAATGGGAGCGCTGATGTACGACATGCTGACCGGAGCGCCTCCTTTTACGGCTGAGAATCGGAAGAAAACAATCGACAAAATACTGAAATGCAAACTAAATCTTCCGCCATATCTGACGCCCGACGCGAGAGACCTGATTAGGAAACTCCTCAAACGTCAAGTGACTCAGCGGTTGGGCGCGGGTCCGGACGACGCTCTGCCAATCAAACGGCACTCGTTCTTCCGTCACGTCAATTGGGACGACGTGTTGGCCCAGAAATTAGATCCACCGATCAAACCGGTGCTGACGAGCGACGAAGACGTCTCTCAGTTCGACACAAAGTTCACGAAACAGACACCGATCGACAGTCCGGACGACTCGATGCTGAGCGAGTCGGCCAACAATGTGTTTCTAGGCTTCACATACATCGCGCCCTCAGTGCTGGAAGAGATGCAAAAGCCGTTTGCGATTAAGGCCCGCAACCATTCCCCGCGCAAAATCAATAGTCCGGAAATACTTACACATGTGAAAGGAAGTCGAGGCCCGTTGGCCACAACACACCAGTTGGAGGAACAGCCGATGGACTGCTCGACGCACTACTCCACGAATAACAACACATTTCATACGAACATATTCACCGGTACTCAACCCAACCGTTCGCCTTCACTACCGGTTAAGTCAAATCAAATGAGAAAAGTAGGTGTAATTCAAAGGTATGGCCAGGGATTGGATCAGTGGGACAGTGATGAGGACGAGAAGGAGAAGGAGAGACAGATGTGGAGAATGTCGGGCTTTAAAGACTCGAGGAATGGAGGAAAGGCAGGCAAATGAGTGACAGTGGCAGTGCTGACCAGTGCCGGCCATACCAGTAGATTATGACTCATATAATTGCTTTTAATAACTGTTTTCTTCTTTTAATGCATTGAATATTGTTTTTAAAAATCATTTAATAAACGAATATTTATGATAAATATTAGAATAAATTCTAATTCGATTCACAACTTTTTGGTCTTTAAACTTAAGACAGAAGTACTTCTTTGGTGAGCTAGCAATAAATCTGGAAGAATTCTCAGTCGAGACTTCTGTCCAAAAACCCATAAAAATTGTTTACATTATGCTCTGAAAGTGGTGTCCGAT
>JAQGBE010000236.1:0-23229 GCA_034698225.1 Scheloribates latipes | reverse complement strand
AACCAAGTGCTCGAATTCTGTACACAATTAGGAGGTTTTCACAATTGGGAGGTTTACATCTCGGAGGTTCGACAGTACCCGGTGTGAACTGTACTTTGAAATTTAGAAATATTGCACTCAACTATTCATCGAACAAATAATCAGCAATGGATTGTAGATCTAAAAAAATTAAAACGAGTTTAGAATTTGTGATTATTCACAAACAAATTGTGTTTCCAAATAATTGCGTTTATTTTGCATTTTCAGCCAATTTCGAGTCAATTACTTGACTAAAACGAACAAATTAAACAATTTTGTCAATTGTGGCGATTGTGCGTCACAATTATTCCAAACTATTCAAACTTGCTAATTTAATTTGTTGGCAAAAGCAACGAAATTCTCTATACTTACGATGCTATAAAAGTAATGTTAAAATCGCATAAACCGCTGTCTTTTATTCGAGTCTTGAGAATAAAGTGTCAAAAAATCTTCGCATTTAATATATATTTATATTTGTCTTTTGATATTCGTTTCGTGTATTATTATGTTTACCGACGACTTGTATCGTAATGTTATGAATAAGTGCCGCCAAAACAAGGCTTTCATTCAATCGTCACATTATCGACAAATGTTTTACTCGAATGGGGAAAACACTAAACTCTCATTTGTCGGACAGGAATGGGAATCGAAAAACTATTTATTGCCACAATTGTCTCATACGGTGTCCGCTCAGTCGTGTGACATAACTCCAGACACGAGTGTAATAAAAGTGCACAAAACACTACTTTTGCCTCTTTTCTAGCAATTTATTCATTTATGCGAATAATCTAATGGAAAATGTTTGGCAATAAATCAAAATCTATTGGAAATCGAGTCTGGATTTGGATTTTTGGCGATTGATTCAAATTTTATTGGGTTTGTTGTATAGAAGTTATTGTATTATTTTAAGACTGATTCTGACATTAAGCAACCTTGTTACAAAAAATTGGTTGAATCGATTTAACAATTTATATTGAAGAATATCGAGCAAGTTCTTTCAAATCCAATATCAGGATCTTTTTCATTGTGAAACTGCAATTTGCAATTTAGCTGACAATGTGAGCAATGCTTAGTATTTTCAATCAAATAAAAGGCTTGTATCGAATCTAATTGGCGTTCGAGTTTGACTTCACTCAATTGACTTCTCGATGGTCTGTCTGATAGGCAAAAGTGAAAGACTATTGAAATTACAGTCAATGAACTAGAATTGGGATCGAATTAGTCAAACAGTTGGCAAGAGTTGAGCCGCGAGTGTGCGGTCGAAGACTGTTTTCAATTGGATTTGTTTTGATCGATAGAATAGAATTCACTTCAACACTCATTTGAAACACAAATTCTGTGAGAAATTCGTCGAAAGCTATTGAAATCACATTTGGGTTTGTCTTCAGTTCAATGAATCACATATTTTGTGATTCAATATAACAGTTGTAGTGAAGCAGACAATTGTAACAAATGTTTTGATTGATTGAAAAATACTGATCATTCGGTCGGAAACACATATTTGGCCTAAAAATCAGTGCTCAGAAGACATTGAATAAACGTATTTCACTACGAAAACGATTATTGCATTTCATTATCCAATCGTTACAACACCTCTTCGCGCAATTCAGCTAAAGATAGTTGAAATTGTCAGTTGATTCTAGAAAAAAGTTTTATCGAAATCATTAATAAGCAAAATCCTCTGAGACTTCATTAACGGTATATTTTATTCATAAGTTTAACTAAAAAATTAGTGAAAATTTTATAAACAAGAAAATTATAATTTCAGAATAAATTGGTTCAAAAAGTTCTGAATTCTGTAATACCATTCAAAAAGCGCTGATTATTCTCAAAGGGAATCTCATTTAATGTCAGACAAATCAACTATGATAATTTAGCTGGATCCAATTTGGTTAGTTAAAATCGCCAATTTGATCTAGCTCAACTTTGTCATTAGACATTCTCTCACAATAAGTTTTCAGTTGGCTATCGAGTCGAGGGATAGTTCGCAACATCAGACAAGTGGTTGGATACCATGATCCGAGTTAGCATGCAATCGACTTACATTATAATTTATACAAATTTTCAATAGAAATCCAATAAACGACATGATATACGATGAATACCCATAAGCGAAATCCCACATTAGAGAGGACTCAACAAAAAATATTCAATAAATTTATAATATTTTGTTCGAATCGAATGGAAAAGTCAAAAATTTTATTCATCGACAAAAAACTGTTTCGAAACTCATCCAAATTGAATGCTCTGTGAAAGTGAAAGCTCGGGTCGCAAATGATAAATGAATGAACAAACAGAATGCGATTTAGTCGACGAGTCGTCCGCACTTTAATTCAGCGCTTTAATGAAAAACGACATTCAAATGGGAAACATTAGCCAATGCTTTACCAAATGACTCCAAATTTAATCAAAATCTCAAATTCAATACGCCTTTTGTTGGTATCATTGCCTCTGTTGTAATGGGTATTTGGTTGGTCAACACACTCAGCGCCTATTGAGCTGATTGAGCAAGGTGGACTCCAATTGATCTCAATTGCATTACTTATTTACAGACAATTACTGACTCGCAATCTAAAGCCATTGCAAACAATTTGATTTCCACTGAATTGCCAACCAATCGATTTCTAAATGAGTGGGATTACCAAGAAATTGAATATTGCCCAAATAAGCTAGGACAATGTGGCGCAAATTTAATTTGATTAGTCGCCAATAAATCACTCTGACGATAATTAAAAGATTTAATATGATGGACGTAAAAAATAAAACACGTTGTAAGTGACAAAATAATCGAAAAGTCCGGTCGATTTGACCTTTTGGAACATAAGCTATTAAAACCTCTACTGTGTCTTTGTCCAAGACCTGGCTTAAACACTCTAGAGATGGATTAGATTGCTATAGAATTTCATTTTCAAGTAGTGTGAGTGGTGTTAAATGTCACAGGGAAATTGTACATGGAGAAATTGGAAACAATCCAGTTTAGACTCGAGATCATTACCAATTATTGGTGATTTAAATTTTTAGTCCCTTTAAATGCTCATTAGACGAGTCATTCCTCGGCAATGAATATGTGCGAACACGAAGTGACACCGATTTGGACGGTCGGGAGTGAGCGACAAAAGCCATTCTGCGTTGAGACCAAATTGACCGCAATTACCACTCAAAGAATCAAAGTGGAGATCAAAGGCTTCAAGAGTTCTCATTCGGAGCAACTAATAAGCCCTGACTTGCACTTCGAACAACTGGACAATTCTTTTTGGTATCTGACGGTAGAGCCAAGAGCCAAAGCCGAGCCGAGTCCCGACAATGGCGACCACTCGGACCACTGCGACCATTCTTACGTCGGAGTATTTCTTCACCTGAAAAGTCAACGTTTGGAGCGCTTCGGCGGTCAGATCGTGAAGTTTAAGATTGTGATCAATGACTCGAACCGAAGCAAAGTGTGGTTCAAGAAGAGTCCGACCGTCTTCTTCAATGGTGGTCCCGGTTGGGGTTGGAAGAGCTTCATCAAGAGGTCGGAACTGTTCTGTCACAGTCACCACTTGTTTGACATCAATATACTGCTTGAAATCACATCGATTAAGTTGAAAGACTTGATAGAAGAGCCGAATCGGCACTTGAGTTGCGGTGATTCTGGCCGTAAAATAGACAAATTCGCGTTCATTCACGACCTGATGAACGACAAGGAGTTTTGTGATATCAGTTGCGTTGTCGGCGACACTGACTTTGCCCTTCATTCGGGTCTATTGGCCGCCAAGTCTTCGGCGTTCAAGTGTCTGATCAAAAAGCAGAAGCAGTTCTTAGTGGAGGACATCGACCAAATTGTTTTCCACGAATTGGTTCTATTCCTTTACAACGGCTTCTCTCCCAATATCGAGAGGTATTGCAAACAACTGCTGATTGCGGCCAACAATTGGAAGATTTGCCGATTGAAGTCCATTTGCGATCACTTGTGTTTCCGGGACTTGCGGTCAGAGGAGGCCATCGATGCGCTGCTCTTCGCCGACAGACAGCAGACGTTGAGCGCAAAAATCCGTATCATTTGCTTCATTGCCATCAATTTGGATCGAGTGAAGACACTGTTGGCCGACAATTGGCAGACATTTGTGATGGAAAACGAAGACTTAGTCAAAGAAATTGTGGCGATTGAGGCGATGAGATGTCAGTGCCTTCAACACCAGTCGATTACTGACTGACAGACCCAATGATTAATTCTGTTTTGATTTTTGATTTAATTGCTGTTAATCAACATTTTTTAGAACCATTTTGATTAAATAATTGATTGCCATTCAATGGTCTAGCAATACACTAAACTCTATCAACTCTCTGTCCAGATTCAAAATTCGTTCCAAGTTACTAAATTCGATTAAAAGATTTTAAAACTAATATTGCAACTATATTTGCAACCAGATAACTCAAATAATGAGAAATACGGAATTCAGATGACAGCGATATTTATTAACTATGAATCATAGTCTATGATATCAAGTTCTGTAAAGTTGTTGCAAATCGCGAATTTTCGGATCCAAGTAAACCTGAATGTTGCCGAGCAAACTGACCAGATATCCGACCCCTTTGTAAAGCATGCAATAAGATATCAATATAATCTTCTGTCCTCTGGTCAGGTTCTTCGGAAACAACTGTTTCGGCACTTCTGATAGGAGTAATTGACAGAGGAATTGGTGACCAATAAGCAGAATAAGATAGAAGAAAACAATTGGCATTCGGAGGGCATATACAACCAGATTGAAGGCCTGGAGATGAAGAGCCATATACCTTGCAATATGCCTTTCCATCATTCGGTGGTCTTCTATCTGATACCCTCTTAAGATCCAAAACAGTTCAAACAAAGGGTAAAACAGATATCCGGCGAAAAAGACGGTCAACTTGTTCTTGTGCTGGATCTTAATCTGAGCAATGCCTTTGAGTGCCGCCGATATTCTGTCTTCGAGTGATCTCATCTCTTGCCTCTTGAGTTTGCGTCTCTCACCACTTCCTGTCTTCTGATGAGCATTAAACTTGTCGTGCGATATATCGTCGTCGTGTTCTTCAGGAGGTATTGGTGTCAAGAACTCAAGATAAGCCTCCGTTGTGACCGATTCTGGTCTCTGTTCTCTTCGGGGGAGTGGAGTCACTACTCGGGAGACATGCATATCATTGGGAGTGACGGCCGTTCGGTTCGAATCTTTGGATACATTGCCACCGCTTATGATGGATACAAATAGTGGTAAATATAACAAAAATTCCATCGAAGACTGATTTAAAAACTTTAATTAACGGTTACTTTTAATTGTTTAGATAGCATTAAAGTAAAGAGTAAAGCGTTTGAAGTAAAAAATAATGCGCTTATCATCGCTTTCATAATCAATGGAGTAAAAACATGACTTTAATAAGTTTTGTATTACTTAGAGTTAAAACGACTCGTTTTGGTTCTTTGGCGCCCGAAATGGCTCTGTTCTGTGCTTTTTGAGGTCAGAGTCGTCGTGAAAATCACTGGAATATTAAATAATTTATAAGAAACGACTATTTAATCAAATGAATTACTCACATAAAACATTCTTTGCAGTAAAGATCTCCAAAACAGTCAATGCATTTGATGACAGCGTCTTCATTGCAGATCTCACACCACGGAAGGTGATCGGAGTCCAGTCTCAGGTCTTCTTCGTTTGTCTCCTGACTGGCATCGTATGGAATCGACGGCAGCTTAGCCTCGGCCAGCAATCGGTCGACCAAATTGTTTTGCTCAGTCTCTTCATCCAAATCGCTGTCGATATCCATATTTGTCTTATTATCGATGTATTGCTGATCTCTTAGTCGCGCTAAACGGCGTTCAATGTCATCGTCAGTGGACAACCTTCTAGTAGTGGCCAAAGAGACTCGTTTGGTGTCATCGATAGCCAACTCTTCCGACAACTGTTTCATGAGGTCATCGGTCTTCTGTTGGTCAGTCTTATGCTTGTTGTGGTAGACAGTGATCGGCGGCATTGTATAGACCTTCGGGTCTATGCCCTTAAGCCGCGCCAATCTGGTCTCAATGGCCTTCTGGTCACTGGTCTCTGCGGTGTCTGACCTCAACCGTTCCAATCGTTCTTCGATCTCTTGGTCACAACTCACAGACCTGTCAACTGGTTTACGACTCATGAAGTCTTGCGGTCTTCACTTTTGACAATTAAATCAGTTGTCAATTGATTAGAGAAAATGTAAACAATAGCCAAACCAATCAATTAGTCATTCGTCGATTGCATCACAAGCCGTCAAACTGGCGATCAGTGACAATGAGTGCCAATGAGTGCCACTGAGTGTCGTCGCACTCGCCTCACACTCACAGCTCTACCTTCACGCGAGACGACTGCCCTCTGGCGACACACGACACAGTGTCAGTCAGTGACCAAACTTGTTTGTCTCGGTCAGTCCAAACGCATCACTCGAACTAAATCCCGATTAAAATGTATATTTCCGGCAATTAGTGCAAAGACGACGAGATATTTCAATTTAGATATGCATTCAATCATTTGCCAAACTATTGGTCACCGATTGGAATGTTTGTTGTGTTGAACGGCAGTGAGGTTTCCATGGAATCGATTCTTATGTTTTGTGATCAGATTATTCGTGAATTACCGATTGATTTAGAATTTAATTAATATGGATTCGAATCTATCGGAAAAGTTTACGCATAGAGCCAAAGATCGAGCTAAGTCTGCAAAAAGTAGACTCCAATCAAAGTCCACTCTGAAAGAGACAATTGAAAGTCAGGAGAATCGACTGCAAAGGGATATTAAATCCCGTCTTAGCTCTCGAGAAGAATTGAAACAAACTCTAAACAAAGAATTCAATTCAGAAATCAGTTTGAAAGACATCTCGAGAGACGAGTCAATAGACTTCTTCTTCAAGAACGATGTCTCGACTGATTGGAGCAAACATAAGAGTGAATCTCATATCGAGTCAACGAACCAAAGAGTTGATGAACAGGTGATTGATATTGAAGAACAGGACACAAAAGATTCGAAGCTTTTGGTGAAAGATATGTTTAGTTTGACAACGAATTGGAATCTAATTGAGAAAAGTGAAAGTGTTTTCATTCCGAGAAGAGAGAGAATCAATAATGAAAACAAATTCTTATATTTTCCGTCCGACAGATCAGAAGAAAGCGAAACGACTAAAGAAGAACAGAAAGCAATTCAGAATTTCAATGACTTGATTACAACAAAGAATTTCAACAGAATTAAAGAAAGATTACGAACTGAAGGATTGACTGAAAAATATTGCGTAGAAAACTTGAAATTTGGCAAAAATTTAGAACATTTCGAAGTGAAGACTTCAATCAATTATTTGCCAGAATATGGTTCCGAAGCAGAACTGATAACCAGACATAAGCCCAGTGTTCCATCGATTAGAGAACTATTTGTTCGATTGTTCAAAAGTAAAGACACTTTCGTTCCGATTGGCAGAACTGGCACTAAGATCGACGACAATGAAGTGAAGAACTTGGAAACTCTGAACGCCGACCAACTGAACGAACTGTTTGCTCGAATGAGACTCGAGGGCAACGCACAAAATGCCTCTCCAACTAAAACCATTGAAGATAATAGACAGAAGAATGAGTCCAATGATACTAATCGTGTCACATCCGAAGAGCCGGCAAAAGAGTTGCAATTTTGCTCCGATGAAGACATCGATAATAACCCGCGATTCAAGCTATTGAGCCTTCGATGGCAAGGAGTGCCAAATTTCAAGAATTATCGTTTCGTTCCTTTGAATGAAAAGGAAATACCTTTGGATTTGTTTGAAACAAAGCCTAAAATTCAAAGTCCGTTGAATACTAAACAACAATTTGAGAGCAAAAGAGAAAAGTCTATCGAATTGTTGACTAAAGTCGGCGAACAATTGATCAAACAGTCGAGTGGGACAGTAGACAGACCTCGCACTCTGGAGGATATGGTTATTGAGGAAGAGGTGCCCGGAATCACGTAATGTCTTGGCGCTGAACGTCAATGCAATTGATGTAATGATTTGTTTTAAATTTGCAGTGCAATCGGTTTCACACTCTTTCCGGTCGCTCAGACCAGAAGACCTTTGAATCCGTATCGAAGGGAAAGGAAAAAGATTGCAATCAATTTGATCGGCGGATCAGACATAAGAATTGTCATCACTATAATGCATGCGCTCAATGTGCCCATCAGGAAGAAGGAGGTCAACGGTTACGACAACGACGACAATGGTGTGCCAGGATGTTCCAGTAGAGTCTTAATTTCGATATTCTTTACAGATTTCACTTTAGATTATAAATCTAAAGTCTGTCCGTTCGTTGAGGCCGTATTCCAAAGGCAGAGCGTCAGAACAAACACAGCCGAAGGCACAAAACCGACCTGGAATGAAACACTGTCTTTCAAATTCACGTCAGCCACAATTTAATCAAGCTAATTTTCTAAAAAAGCTCATGTTCTTATCACATTGCAGGCCACCAGAAAACGAGTGTCCGGCTTCAAATCTTGCCAAGATCAGTGATTGCATTTACTTGAATCTGTTCGACGAAGTTATCCTTGATTCCGAGGAGAGCATTACCACCGATGGCCACAAACTCGTGCACAAGCGAACAGAGCGGCGATGGTTGGGATCGCTTCGGATTCCCTTTTCCACGCTTTACCTGAACTCTAAAATTGAAGGTATGCTCTGAACAGAGTCTGAACTTATCCAATATTTATCAAACTCTATTTTCATCAAAGGAACCTTCAGTTTGAGCACTCCATTGGTCCTCTTGGGCTATGAATACGATAATAAGGGATACCTTTTAAACTCGGAAACGGCCAACAAAGACATCTTAAAGCAAACCTATTTGACTCTCTTCCTCACTATAGACCCATCGCTTCAACTTCCAGAGCCTCTTGTATTGAAAGTAAGGACAAACTATCAGAAGGATATTGAATAACAAGATATTTGCATTGAAAGTGTGATACAATCGAAAGCGAGTCACTCATGAATTATGCCAAGAAGTGGCGGAACAGACTTCACGAAGAGTTTCCCAACAGAAATATCAAAGCCCTGGCCGTCAATCTGGACACAAAATTTGTTTTAGTCTCACGTTATCTGCGACCACTCAAACCGCCCGAAGAGTTTCTGACCAATTTCAATGTCACCAAAGATCTGTTGCAACGATTGGCCCGATTTGTGTCCCTTATACCGAAAGTGCCGGACAGTATAGCACTGCCAGGCGTTTGTGACATATGGTGTACTTGCGATCAACTCTTGGATATGTCCGTCGGCGACGAGGAAGAACATGCAATACTCCTCTGCAACTATTTTCTATACCTCGACAAAAGAGCGGCCGTTTTGCTCGGTCACGGCATTCCCGAAGGAGTGACGGCTTATGTGATCATCTTCGAGTACGGACGCGACCCCTTTGTCTTCAACGCTAGCACTGGCGAACAATTTAGTGTTAGAGACAGTTATCTTCCGCTCAACTCAATCGGATGTGTGATTACTCCTGAAAATGTAACAAGTTTTCAAATGATCATCTTGCTCAATCTCAATCGTTTCTATCAGATCTACGCCAACATATCAAAGTCAGATCACCCGAATCGACTCAACTATGACATCAATAAGAGCTCTGAGTGGAGGCCATTCTTCGGAAAGCATTTTCCATTTACTCCAATGGCCAGCATTCAGGTGAACAATCACTTCATTGATCGGCCATTTCTAACAAATTGCTACCAAAAGCCCGAATCAATTGAGTATTCAGCCGTCGATTCTGAAAGCGCATCTAAACTCCAAGAAAATCTTGAAAAACATTTGAGAGAATCCTTTATGCGGTGGCGTAAACGGCGGCGAACGTTCTTCAACAGACAGGTTATCCAATCAATCAAGAAAATGCTTCCTCGACTCGAAGACACGGGCAAAGTCGAGGTCAACGCTATGATCCAAGAGCTGCACGACGTTCTCGTTCTTCATGAGGTCAGGACTCGACAATTAATTATAAAATTAATCCCATTTGTCATTAGATGACTGGATTCCCTCTCAATATGCCGTTCACCGATTTCGAGTCCATCACCGAAGCCGTGTTCGCCACAGGAGTCCATTTGGCCGAAGACAAGAGAGTCGAGTTCGCACTCGCCGTTTATGTTCATCCCTACCCGTCCTCTATATACTCGGTTTGGGTCTATGTGGCCGCTCTCACCAAGAACTCTGAGGTTTAGTCGGCAACCGAACCAATACAGTATTAATCAAATGAATTAGATTTGAAATAAATCGCAATATTTATTAATTTCAAATCAAATCAATTTCAATCATCGCTCACTGTTTAAGAGCAAACTTTCTCTGCGGCCAAACTCTCTGTCGCCGCAACTCCTTCCGGGTCTTGATTTGCTGTTCATGAGTGGTCAGTCTCCGGCGGATGGCTCGGGTCAGTTTGGGCCGCAGGTCGATCGGCTTGTGCTTCTTAGACTTGTATAACTTCTTCAAGTTCTCCTTCTGGTTCTGGCCGATGATGGTCAGCACACGGGCTATATTCTTGCGAAAGACGCGGATTTTGCTGAGTTTGGATGCGGTGCCGCCGGTCACCTTGGCCACCCGCAGGTTGGCCAACTCCTGCTTCAGCTCGTCCAGTTGCTTGACCAGCTCCTCCTTCCTCTTGCCGCGCAAGTCCTTGGTCTTCACTTTGGCCATTGTCCTGCGACCGATCAACCAATTAGACCATAAACAATAATAATTATACAAAGACTTACCTTAAATACACTTAAATTCTCTGTAAATCACAATTAAATCCGATCTGTTTTGCGACCAAAACAGAGCAACGAGTGACTGAACGGCGGAAAGGGATGTGAGGGTTGAGTGCGGTTCACAGCTCTCTTGTCAGGCGAGACGACTGCCCTCTCGCGACACAAACTCTACTCACTTGTAAACGGCATTTGCGTTGACTTTGGCATTCAATAAGTTGTCGGTTCGAAAATAGCTTTTTAATTAGTGATAAATGTTTTGTTAATTTTCTCTTTCAATGATTTTTGTGATAATTTTATTTATTTTCAGCCAAATTAATGCATTGGAATGTTATTCAACCAAAACTTGCGTTACATTCATGAGGACAGAGAGTGATCATTAGTATTGCATATTTGTATTCACACAAACTATTCGAATAATTTGCAAATTAATTCTGTCTTTTGGTAAATCACTCAACAATTCAATTGAAATACTTATGGTTTTTCTTATTCTTCATAACTTTATACTAAAATGTGCTTTCAATCAGGAGTTAAGGATTCGTGGAAAGAGATACCGAATTCTTGGAATTGAATAATAAAAAACTTTTTGAAAAAGTAAAAAATCGCTTCATTGAGTCGAGAGATTTGTCATACAATGAGATCGCAAACAGATTAAAATGTTTGCCAAACCTGTATATAATAGAAGTCAGAGTGAAGTCAATTAATTTCTTGTCAGACCCATGCAGTCAGGTATCAGACAAACAGTGATGGTTTGCAAGGAGTTTCAGACCACTTATGCAACACCCGAATAGTGAATAGTGATATGCCTTTGAATATTTCAGATCTTAATCATCGCAACGAAATCCCAATTTGTCTCATATTATAAGTGAAAAGTTTTGGATACCTCTCTCTTCTGAGAGAGTGAGTCATCGGAAAGGAGTCGCCGTATGTTTGGCCGAGTTGTGGTATCACATCGAGTGCTGCAATACGAGTGTCGGCACAAAACAAATCGCTATATAAACCTCCGGCACATAGGCTCTGCCTCTGCCTCTGCCTCCACAACACACGGAGAGTGAGTACTAGTGCTGAGCCAACACAACACAACACACACACACACAGTCACACACAGTCACAGAGATAGTGCAGTTTGTCTGCAGACCAGTAGGAAAGCACAGAGAGAGCAGTGTTAGCACTGGTGGTGAGCGTCGGTCGATAAAAGTGAAGCAGAGATGTGAGTGAATCGCATCCTCCCATCGCTCCGAAACACCACAACCATTGCCAAAACAAACCGTCGATTTGCACCGAAAAAATTATTGTTTGTTTCTCGTCATTAAATTTGTGTTAAAGTGTGTGTTATATATGTAATGCAATAAGCGATGAACGGGTGGGACACCGGACAGAGAGGTATGCAATACATGGCTTCGGCTTTATATTCCATTGTTTGGAGCGTTTGGAGTCTTACGAGTCGTACCAATGGATGCAATAATTGCATTGCAATCACACATTATATGTGTTTATCCGCTCTCTTAGTTGGAGAGCACTGGAGATGAAGATCGAGGAAAGCCATCCTAAGGCAACCGCCCCTCGTCTCAAAGGTCACTCACATCGTGAGCCATATGTGGCCCCACTTTGCCGGTCCGTCAATTAGACCTAATCGGGTTATGAGACGACAGACACTCCAAACAAATGATCGCTAATATCGATATAATAGGCTATTAATCGCATGCAGTGTTTGGTTGTGTTGGCAGTGAACCAGTTTTCAGTTCCGCCAATACATCCATCGCTAGTCTCATCCGGCGCTCAATTGATTCAATTTTCAGTTTTGTGTCACACTTTGAGAGACAAGAGTTTAGTAAAAAGCCTCGATCGGTCTGTCTTTCCTGTAGTGCTCGCAAGCGTTCCGCTCATTCGCACAGCTTTTCCACTGATTTATAATAATTTTTTATTCATTTCTGACATTTAAAAAACAACAACAAATAATTCCGATTATAATTGGCTTAAATCTCTGTCGGATTTTTGCACTCTTTTGTGCGAGAATTTCCTTTTGTATGAGAAAAACAGGACCAAAAAGAATAAAATAATAAAAACTTAATGGCTCTGCTAAAATTAATTTATCACCTTGAGCGTCAGACCTGTCACCAGTGAGCAGGATCACAGTCACACTAAATTAGCCACTGATTACCCAGAACTGACTCACCTCTTGCTGTCCGTCGATAGGATGGCGTCCCGAGGACGGGGTGCCGGACATGACTGTCATCAGTAACATCGATGAACGAGGCATTAACACCAATCTTAAGGTCCGCTACCAAAGGGAACAGATATATGTAAGTCCTTTATTCACAATTGATTGAACCAATCATTTGTTGGCCAAAAAGATTAATCGCCTAACGATTTGATACTAAAGCAATTCGAATATCAAATAAGATTAGATCAAATTGAAATGAATTGACTCGATTGGAGTGTGCGTTATCTCAATCACTTGTCTCACTTTCCATGTCTTCCTCCCTCCAGACCTATACGGGAACAATTCTGGTTGCGGTCAATCCGTACAAGGAATTAGACATTTATGAGACCGTGAGTTCAGTCTCTTGGCTCGAGTTAACTGTTTATTGAATTAACGTTTTTTGGTCTCAATTCTTCTTCTATTAATCGATCGGTCGCTTCGCTAATCTAATAAAGGACTGGGTCTTCAAATATAATGGACAGAAGATCTCACAACAAGAGCCGCACGTGTTTGCCATCGCTGAGGCCGCCTATAGTCACCTCCAGTTGGACAATGCCAACCAGGCCTGTGTCATATCGGGCGAGTCCGGCGCCGGAAAGACCGAATCTACCAAGTTCATTCTTCAGTACTTATGCACAGTCACTTCCAACCAGTCCACTTGGATGGAGCACCAGATACTGGAGGCCAATACCATCCTGGAAGCGTTCGGCAATGCCAAGACCGTCCGCAACGACAACTCGAGCCGATTCGGCAAATTCATTCAGGTCTGCTTCGACTGGCGCTATCAGATCAAGGGCTGCATCATCCAAGACTATTTGCTCGAGCAGTCCAGGATTACGTTCCAGTCCTTCGGTGAACGCAATTATCACGTCTTCTATCAATTGGTGTCCAGCGCTCAGAACAATCCGGACATCAGAAACCAGTTCCTCATTGAGTCGCTCGAAAATTATGCATATCTTCGCCAAAGCGGTTGCGTTAAGATCGATGGCGTCGACGACGCGGCGATGTTTGACTCACTGCGACTGGCGATGTCTGTGCTCAACATTCCTCCTGAGATGTGTGACGGCATCTTCTCTGTCTTGAGTGCCATACTCTGGTTGGGTAACCTTCAGTTCGAGGACCACTTGGATGGCGAGCGCTGCAAACTCAGTCCCGACGACGAGATGGTGATCGCCACTGTGGCCACACTTCTTGGTGTGGACGCATACAAGCTAACCTTGGCCACTCTTCAGCGACAGATCAACGTGAGAGGAGCTGTCACTGACATTCCATTCAAGCTGCACGAGGCCAGAGAGAACCGACATGCCATGGCCAAGGCACTTTACTCGAGAACGTTTGCCTGGATCGTCAGCTACATCAACACGTGCACTAATCCCGGTCAGGATAGCGACCGCTTTCTCGGTGTGCTCGACATCTTCGGCTTTGAGAACTTCGATGTCAACAGTTTCGAACAGTTGTGTATCAACTATGCCAATGAAAAACTTCAGCGATTCTTCAACCACTATGTGTTTGCGTTGGAACAAGAGATCTACAGACAGGAAGGCATCTCATTCTCGCACATCAACTTCACGGACAACACTCCATGTCTTGAGCTCTTGGAGAAGCCGCCCAAATGCATAATCCGTTTGCTGACAGAGGAGTGCCGAATACCGAAGGGAACGGACATTACTTATGTCAATAAACTTCATTCAGAATTCGAGTCTCATATCAATTACATTCGCGGCGACGACCGCAGGCGTTGGGATATGGAGTTCGGGATCAAACACTACGCCGGAGAAGTGGTCTATAATATCAGTGGATTCCTCGAGAAGAACAAAGACGTTCAGCAAGATCAACTGTTTGACCTGATGCACGACTCCTCCAATGTCTTCGTCAAGGATCTGGTCAAGTTTCAGGTATATTTCACGCTTCATAATATATTGTTCATCAATTGATCACACTAAACACTGATCAATCATCACGCTAATGACCATGCTAATAAATTGTCTGTTATTCCGCATTTGCTTATATTCCCAGTGGTATTGGAGTTATCAGATGACCGCAGAAGTAATTCATTTTGCTATTGATTGCATGAATAAATTCTTTTGAGCTAAATATTAAAATCACTTTTTCGATGTTAGGATCTGATGAATGTCACGTCCAGTCGTGTCGGGAACTCGACCTACGCGTCGGTCAATAGGTCTGAGGGCACTACCAAAACGAGCAAAGGTCGGCCAACAGTGGGCGACGCGTTCCGGTTCCAGTTGACAGCACTGGTAGATCTGCTGCATTCCACCAATCCTTGGTATGTCCGCTGCATCAAGCCCAACATGGTCAAAGCGGCCAACTTCTACGACGAACAACAAGTGCAAATGCAACTGCAATACCTGGGAATGTTGGACATCATCCGCATCAGGAGAGAGGGCTTTCCCATACACTTCGCAATCAGTCAATTTGTGCTCAGATACCGGTGTTTAGTACTCAAAACAGTTCGACATTTAGGCCTCAATACTGAAGCGGCTGCGAAGATACTGCAGACGCTGAAGATGGCCAAAACCGAGTGGCAAATCGGCAAATCCAAAGTCTTCCTTCGGGCCACTGTTCACGAGCCACTCGAAGAACACAGAAAAACATTGTGTACTCGGATGGCGATCGCCATTCAATGTCGAGTAAAAGGATACTTCCAGAGGAAGCGATTCGTGCAATTTAGGGCATCCGCTGTCATAATCCAACTTCACTTCAGAGGACATCGCGAACGCCTCCAATATCTTCGTATGAAGAGAGCTGCCATCACTATCCAGGCCTTTGTCAGAGGTATGTTCGCCCGAGAAGTGGCGAAACAGATGAAACAAATGAGAAGACTTGAAGAAGAGATGAGAATAAAGGAAAGGGAAGAGAATGAGCGACGACTTCTTGAGGAGCAGCGAAGGTTAGTTCAGTTGCAGAGACAGAACAGCGCAGAAAACGGTCCAAACAACGACAATAACCCGACGACGGAAGTCAATGAACAGCTTTTGTGAGTATCGATTGGTTTCACTTTTATTTGCTTCCCATCTGTGATAAGGACTCGAAATGTTACTTAACTTCTTTCAAACAGAGTTAAGTCAATATTTTCCTTCGACTAAATTGTTTTCGGGGTTTCGCTAAGAATTTATCTCAATATACATCACTGTATATATCGTTGCCGTTCGCGAGACAAATGAAATGCCATTAATTTTGTCAGAAATTCCTTCAGATCGAGAAAAAGCTAAATAATTGACACTTTTGTGAGTTTAAAAGAGTCTGATTTGAAAATAAGCAAAATATGTGTTAACACATCGATCGCTTTGTAGAGTTATATCGATTGTCTTGTTAAAATATCCCGGGATGGCCATTCATCAATTGTAGCAAGGCAATCAGCATTTTTTAAAACAAGAATCGCCTTTTTACAGCCACTGAGAAATGTTCGCCAAATTCCAGGTCAATAATAAATCTCTGAAAACACTTTAGCGATGTAATAGAAAATAAATAATTTAGCACAATTTATTTTATCTGTTTATTTTTGCTGAGCCTAACCAAGCTAATTGGCAATATCCTTAAGATCGTATATAATTTTTATTTGCTGTTGAATATCGCACTCCAATAGAACTCATAAACACACCATTTTTGGCCATCTCTGGCAAAACCCAATCTTTTGAAATACGAAGAGTTCTTCGGAGGAAAAAAATAATTGAATCGATTAGTAGCGAAAGCGTTAATAACCTATTCCGACAGCCAATAAAGGCTCAGATCATTAATTTCAAGCAAAATATTCTCTGTTTTTGTCCTCAGACGACACATAGCGAACAAAGTCTTATATATCTCTATAATTATACAATTATTAAATCAATATTTGGCTTATATTTCACGCAAACCCTCCTCTCGATAACCGACAGAACGATTTTGGAACAACGATATGGGTATGGATTGAAAGACTATTTTCCCAACACTTTCTATGCGTTCAATTGCCCTATAATTTAATGCCCGAATGACTTCCCATGAAAATCGCTCAACAATTTGAAGCCCAAAAAATCATTTTTGTGTTTGTCTTGTATTTACGTTAACGTTAAGCAAACTTTTGTGTTAAAAGGCGAATGAAATTCCTTCCGAATAAGTCCACAAAAGAATTTCCAATTCACAGTTCACTCAACTTTAAGAATAAGTTATTTACAAAACTTTTTTCGTTGTCTATTCTTCCGACCCATAGCTTAGCCCAAAAAGAAGTGCAAACAATCGCACGGCTTATCGAACAAAACGGATTACTCCAACGGCCATCGCTGGCCAATGGCACCGACGCGACTGAGGCCGGCGCCAAATCGCAGTCCAATTACGCCGATTTGGAACAAATGTTCTCATTCTTGGCTGAAGTGCAGGACAGCAAAGGAGATGAAGTGATCGGAGATATTAGCAAACAATTTGATGAACTCATCCAAAAAACAGAAACACAAATGAATGATCTGAACCAACAGTTGTCTGCAATCCCACGCATCGAGACTTCTCCGAGTCCTCTGCCGCCGCCCAACAGCTCAGACATGTTGTCGGATACAATCGAAACCATATCTCCATCTCCTCTGCCGTCGCCTTCAGCCGATAACCAGAGCCGAAAGACGGACAGTCTTATCAGTGCCACCGAATCGGAGCGATCGCCACTCTATACACCACTACAAGCGGCCGAACGGAGCTATTCATTTGAATTCCAAGATGAAGATGAAAACCAAAGTTTTGTCATTCAGAACAATAAAACTAATCATAACATGCAAATGATGGTCAACGGACAACATATTGACGAGCAGAAGGTGGCCGAGAAGATGAACCGATGGTCCGAAAACAAATCGCCATTGCATTCACAGCAACAGTTGTCAACAGTTCCTGAAAACAAGTTAGTGAAGCCAGAAAACACATCCCAAGTGATTGACAAGAATGTGGTCGAACTCCGAACCTATGACATGACTGAGTTCGCAGAAAAGTTCTTCAACAATCACATCCGTGACTTCGGCGGAGGTGTCATCAGAACCCTAACCAGAAAGCGAAGGACCATTGGGGACGAGTACCTAACCAAGAGTGAAATGTTGATGTGGACCACCAGTAATGTGATCCCCACGTCTCACATCCATCTCCACGACCCCGAGAATGTGGTGATGGCCTGCGCCATATTCAAGGAAGTGTCCAAATTGGTCGAAGGAGATCTCAAACCCGAGGCCGAAGTCAAGACTATTCAAACAATTATCGGTCACGGAATAGAAAGGGAAGAACTTCGGGACGAAATATTCGTGCAATTGGTTCGTCAGTCAAACTGCAACCCATCGCGAGACGAGACGGTCAGAGTGTGGATGATGTTAGGCCTGACCACCGCCGCCTTCCAGCCGAGCAAAGTGTTCGCCAAATACTTCTACAGTTATCTGCGGAAACACATCCGCAAAGACGCGTCCATCTCGTGTTACGCCCAGTTCTGTATCGATAACTTGCATTCCCCGAAGGCTCACATCCGACGAATGCCTCCCTCTTCGCTCGAAGTCAATGCTGTCCGCACACTCAGTAGTCTCGTCTGTCGGTTCTACTTCTTGGACGGCCGAACCAAAGCGATAGACATCCATCCGTGCGATACGGCCAATGACGCCATGGCCTGTCTGTCTGGTAAAATAGGTTTACGAAGTCTGGAGGGTTGGGCTCTCTATGAGATGACACCCGAATATGAGAGAGTGATCAAAGGCCACGACTATTTGGCGGACATCATAACCAAATGGGAATTATATCAGAAGAACACCACTTATGGCACCAAAGCTTCGGCCAAACAGACTCAAAGCCTGGCGTTGGGCGGCGGAGACTGTAAGTTCATCTTCAAGAAGAGGCTGTTCCGCAACACCTGTGAAATACCACACGACCCGATCGAAGTGAACCTATTGTACGCACAGGCCGTTCACTCGGTGGTTAAGAAGGATGAATTTCCCGTCAGTGAGAGGATAGCCTTACAGTTGGCTGGACTTCAGGCACAGGTCTCTCTCGGAGAGTATGTCGAAGGAAGAACCGCCAGCTATGAAGACGTCGAGAACTACATCTGTTTTCGGGTGCGGAAGGCAATGGGCCATACCAAGATGGAATGGGCGCACAGGATTGCCGAAGCGCACCAGATGTATGGCAAGGGTAAGGCCGACCTGATCGCTAAAGTTTGGTATCTCTCGGTGGTCATGCAATACCCGACATACGGGGCCACTCTGTTTCCGGTTACATACAAAGGATATCTGGCCTACGGTCACAATCTGATGCTCGGCGTCAACTCAGAGGGAATACTGATCACGAATCCGGCGGATAAGTCGATACTAAACGCTTACCGCTATTGTGACATCGAATCGCTGACTGTGTTCCCCACCGAAAACCTGTTGTCGATTAAGTTAATCAAATCGGTGGCCGACAGTCACAAGTGTTTCACATTCGAGACCAACCAAAAGGAAGAAATCGCGGCTTTGGTCGCCTCGTATTCGCCGAATCACTCCAATTGGATGCGCCCGACAAATGGCAATGCGAACAATGGTGCCAACGGAGAGCCGGTCAGACGTCGACTGTTGAAAATGACATTAGAGGACCGGATGAAACTGCACCACGACGTGGTCAACTGCAGACGCATCCTCATCGACAGCAATATGATGCGAAAGCCGGCCGAAGAGAGTCGCGGTCTGATCCGCAACACTCTGAGACGTCTCAATAAGGCTCGTCTGGATAAAATAAAACAAGAGTTCGGCTCTGAGTTCGACGAAGCATTCTTCAGACACTTCCCGCACACCTTCTGGGCTTACACTAAGTCGCCGACACAGAACTCAATTCTAGTCATATCAGACTCCGAGTTGGAGGCCATGGCTGTCAACAATTTCAATGCGATTCTCGCCTATTCTGGACTCAATATACCAGAGAATGAGGAGAACTCGTTGGATGAGAAAGAATGGCCGCGACAGACAGAAAGGGATCAGATTAGGTTGGCTCAGAGCATACTAGACAAATGTCTCCGCAAAGACGCCGATATCCTGCGCAACGAGTTCTTCCTGCAGCTGATCAAACAGACGACAGACCATCCCGACCCCAACAGTCGGGTCAATATCAGACACTGGCAACTGCTGGCACTGGCCTGCAGTATAACCTACCCGAGTGATAGACGCATTCTGGCATATTTGCACTCTCATCTGCGTCGGTGTGCGCTGGACGAAGTGACCCAGGAGGGCCAGTACGCACACTTCACCCTGCGCAACCTTCAAGGGACGCTGGAGACTCGCGGCCGCAAACTGGCGCCGTCCAGGGCCGAGATACTGAGCACTATTAACTGCCGACGCATTTACGCACGCATACACTTCTTGGACGGACAGTTCCAGGCGGTCGAGTTCGACGCCTGTGCTGTCATTTCGGAAGTGATCGAACAAATCCAGCTGAAGATCGATCTGAGGCAAAATGCCCCGGGATATGCACTCTACCAGATGTTGGGTCCTAACAACGAACAGGCGCTACAGCCCGAGGAGAAGGTGGGCGACGCCATTGCCTACTGGGAGAAGTGGCACGAAGAGCACATGAAGACCGGCACTATGACCAAGAAACCCGTCGAAAGGAACCATTTCTTCATTTTCAAAGTATTTTTCGTTCACTTATTTATTGATTCTAACAATTTGTGTCACATTTAGAAACACATTTTTTTGGACGCATTCGTCGATCTGACAGATCCGGTTGAAAAAGAGCTTCTCTACCATCAGATGGTTCACAACATCCGCTTCGATCGGTTCCCTATCACAGAACAAGAAGCTGTGATGATATGCGCGTTGAAAGCCCAAATCGAGCTTGGCGATTTCGACACCGGAGTCACTGATTACAGACAAGTGATAGCTCAGTGTTTTCCACTTCGGATGATTAGCCGAATATCGCCCGAAGCAGTGGTCACTCAGCACCAGATGATGCATAACATGCCTCCAGAAGAGGCCAAACAGTCATTCTTCAATATGATCCAGTCGTGGCCACTGCATAGGGCGACCATCTTTGAAGTTATGCAAACCTATACATCTTCGTGGCCGAAGAACTTGTGGCTCGCCATCGATCAGATCGGTCTTCATCTGTTGGAATTGAAATCCAGGGTAAATTGAATTCACTTTTATTCACTTCAATAATTTGCTTGATATCGCAGAACGTGTTGTCGTCGAGTGATTATCGCAATATCGTTGACTACAACCCGACTGTCAATAGTCTGATGATAGTGGCGATGGCCAGCACTGGCACGAAGACTATGAAATACATTTTCCTCACTCAACAGGTATTATCAGCACTTATCACGAGAGTTGACCATTGATTGACTTTATTGTCTTAGGCTCTACAAATCGCTCAATTGATTCGTGATTATACTTCAGTTCTGGCCAATGAGAAGGGAATCGGCAGAAGAAAGTCTGTCGAATTCGATTTGGCTCTTCGGCCGCAGCAGATGTCGAGCCACCAAATGCTTCCACCGATACCTCAACCGCGCAAAACCGCGCAACAGAGAGGTCCGTCTTCGGAACAGCTCTATCAGAACCACCAGCAGACGCGACAGATGCAGATCCAGCACCACATGTATCAGCAGCAACAGCAGCAGCAGATGCGACGCTCCCGACCGCTCAGCATATTATACAAACCTCCGCCGCAGATAATTATGACCGAAGCGGAACAGGTTTAACGACAACTGTATTATATGTTTGCAACCAATGACTCCATTAATCCCATTAATACTCTTAAATCAATTGACGTAAACATTGGAAAACATTTGATACGCGACTTCTCAACTTTGATTTGGTGCCAACCTTTTGTAAGATAGTTCATCGCAACACTCAATTCTTGTATATTATCTGCTTTATGGCTCGAACCAGACAATTGTGTACTTGCAAAGTATATTTCGGTTCGCTGTTCGGTTCGTTTGACCAAACTTTTTACGGTATAAATAACGCGAATCTCTATATAACAAAAGTAATTAATCTATTGCTCATTCAATTAATACTTAAGTCATTTGTCGGCAAATGTACTCAACTCTTGAGACAAATTACTAATTGAAACTCAATTTATCGAAAAAATTAAGCGAACAGTGTCTTTGGTGATCAATAAGTTCTTGGTTTTTATTTACGGTGCTATCAATCAGTCGTTTAAATTGATTTAACTAAAAACAATGAAAACTTTTTTATATTTTCTAAAATTGTTTACTCGTTTTCAAATTGTTTTTTATACTGGTTCAGAAGAGAACCAAGCTCATATTTGGTCAATAACTTTGGTTAGCTTTCAGTCCAGTAGATTCTGTGCTTAGCAGTGAAGACGACCTCAAATGATCGGTTCCTCTCAATCCGTTTCACATGAATTAATTATTTATTATCTGTCAATAAATCCTCTGATTTCCTAATTATAAAATGCGATGAGCTTTGGATATAAATTAATAATAGTGTCGAGCAATTAGTTGCAGGCCTGAGACGACCCGCAGGCGTCGACATACGACCGATTCTCAATTGACTTTACGCTCACTTTTTTAAAAAGTTGACTTAAAACGTCTAATAATTTTTATTTGAAAATTATGTGATTTGTGATATTTTTCACTTTAAATGTCGTTTTTGTGTATAATTTATAGCGATTTTTCATTAATATTTAAAAATCGATTAAATCCGCTGTAAATATAAATAAGATATGAGAAGATATGAGAAGGTCTTCGAGAATGAGAACCGATTGAATGGCGTCAGAGAAGGAGAGGATCCGAGAGATGCGAATCCAAAGTAAAATCTAGTCATTTAAGTCCACAACAATGGCCGCAATACACCCGGTCTAGAATTGTTAGAGCAATTAGTTTAGACTACTTTCTTGTCATCATTTGTCTGACATTTTTCTTATTCCTGTTTTATTTTCTAATCTGAATCGCGGAACACATGAGACGAGTGTTGTTCAGCGCCAAACATATTATCCGCTGATGTTCTGTACATTTCTTCGCCAAACGTTTTCTCTCTGTTGTTATACAATATTCTGAAAGACTATCTTTAAATTACGGATAAACTAAATGTCAGAATAAAAATGTTTTTATATATTATATGAAAGTGTATTGTAAGCCAAGAGAAGAGTATTATTTGAAAGACAAGAGAAGAGAGATATAACTGAATATATATATATAGGGAGAGAAGAGTTTCGGACTTTTATATGACAAATAGTGTTTAGAAGACAATTGTTTTACGATTAGAATTAAATTCTTTCCGTTTTAAGGGTGCCGCTAGGCCCGGGTTGGGTAGTATGTAATCACTGTAATCGGGTACAGAGAAAGGAGGGATTTGGCTGAGA
>JAQGBE010000235.1:0-23317 GCA_034698225.1 Scheloribates latipes | reverse complement strand
CTGAGAAGCGTTCGCTAATCTATTCGCTCAAGTCTTTGGTGGTCCGCAACCGGAAGGGACCGGTGGCCGGCATTTATCGCTGGATCGAAAACAAGGCTTTAACCTTGTTCTTCGAGGAGAACGGCAAACGGGTTCAGAGGAAGATCGATGTCAACCAAATTTGAAGTGAAAACATTGGCGATTATCTGCTGAAGATCGCGGGGTTCATGTCCACCGAAGAGGACATGGAAGCCAAGGCCAGACATTTGCACCAAATGCTGACCACATTTAAAGAAGCGATCAATGACTTTGATTTTATGCCTCAATTGCTCGAAATCGACAAATGGATTGAAAGTTTCTAAGTTACTAGTTATCGCTAGATTTAATAGTTTAGATTCTAAACTTTAGAAGATTGCGGGCGCTTATGATGACATCGGGTACCGACAAAATGAATTAATTATAATGATGACGATAATTGTTTATTCCGAATCAAAAAGTTGGCCAACTGTTTGGCCATCGAACAATTATCAGGATAATTGGTGACCAATCGGTTCTCTGAATCTCTCAGCTCAGATCAGATCACCAAGATCACTTAGATAACTTACCCGTAGGTTCATTGTTTGCTCTAAACTTAAGTCCGAAAATCATTTGATATAACGATTATTGTATTTGTGAACAACTCTTACGTTCAAAACATTGCAACAGAAGTCACATGTTTTCGCCGATTTGTATCAATTGCTTGATTCAAATGTCATTAAATTGTAAGCAATTATAATTTAGTTGGACTCAAGTTAACAATATATCGACGATTGAGAGATGTCTTTCTCGCGTCTGATCGGCACAAAACCAATTCATTGCATTCACAAACATCTGACGAATCGGAATAACTGTTTGTCTCTTAACATCAAATATTTTCATTCAGTCAATAGTTTGCCGAAAACGGTAAGAATTTTGATCGATATCTTCAGTGCTTTCAATTGAGACTTATCCTGGTTGTTAAGCGCAATATTAACCAGCGATGGCCAGTGAAGACAGTGATGAGTTGTCGCTATATGAGCGCTATAACCACCGACACAACTGTTGACTTCGCGCCACAACTCACCGAAAATGTCATCGACTTGTCCTCTGAGGTCGACACCAGTGCTCTATCAGAAACACTTCTTCAGGTGGCGGCAGACGGCTCGGAACTACCGCTGACGGCACTCGGCTTAGCCTCAAATTACACGCCCATTGGTATGTGCGACGGCGTTGAGATGAGCAAGAGCACTTGGACTGATTGCGGCCATTTGAGTCGATAGGTTGGGTCTTGCATTTGCTGGACGGTCTTCACTCGGTGATGCCCTGGTGCGCCAGCATCGCCCTGGCCACACTCATGTTCCGTTTGGCGATGTTCCCGGTGGTGATCAAGACTCAGAGTTTGTAACCAAGCCATGCCTTGACATGAGTTAATTTGTAATTTGATTGAAGAAAACAATATGATCATGCAAGAAATGATGCCTCAACTGCAAGCCTTGCAACTGAAGCAGACAAACGCCCGATTGGCCGGCAATCACCTCGAATGTGAGACCTGTCTTGTCTTGAGTGCAACCGATTGTCAACCGATTGCTTTCAAATAGTCGCCAAATATTCTATGGAAATGCAAAAGTTGATGAAAAGCAATGGCTATAGCATGTTCAAGAGCACACTGACCCCGCTATGTCAGGTGAGTGCTGCGTATGACCATCACCATGACCATGATCATCACTCATTTTTGACTACCGTTTTCATCTCTAGGCACCAGTTTTTCTCACATTTTTTCTGTCTCTCCGCCGAATGGCTGCCCTTCCGGTGGAATCACTAAAAACTGGTGGCATTCTGTGGTTCGTCGACCTGACAATTCCCGATCCCTACCACTTATTGCCGATAATCACGTCCATCAGTCTCTGGGCAGCGCTTGAGTTGGGCGCAGAAGCGGGTCAGCACTCGACTGATTTGATTTGATTTGGTTTGGTTTGGTTTGAGCTCAATTTGATTGTTTGATTATTTCAGGCGTTAATCCCAACCAATCGGCTTTCTTGAAGTACTTCATCCGAGTGATACCTGCCATCACTTTGGCGTTCATCTGGAACTTCGAGTCGGCCATCTTGATGTACTGGTGCACTTCCAACTTCATTTCGCTCTGTCAGGTGATGGTTCTGAAACAGCCGGCGATTCGCAACTATTTGGGAATACCGGTCAAAATCAAACACAAACCCGAAGACCTGCCCATCACTAAAAAGGGCTTTTATGCCAGTAAGACATGCGATGTCCACCAAATTGACCTCATTTGCAATTGATTGATATTCCCAAGGCATTAAAGAATCGATGGACAATTCAAAGGTGTATCGCAAGATAGAGGACCGAAAGCGTATCGATGAGATCAACTTCAAGAGAGCGGCCATTGGACCGATCAAGAAGACATTCAAGAGCGACCCGACCAAGGTGCAGGTCAAACAACGATAGATGCTTCGCCAGATTTAGCTCGAATTAATTATTGTCGATATAGATTATCATAGAAATGTCTCATTTATAAATCAAATTTAATTTAATCTAAATCACAATTCATAGTTTATCATGATTGGTGTTCATTTAGCCATTTCCATTCCAAGCAAATTTACCTGCAAAACATTGATAAGTAACGTTTGTGCTACGGCGCCAAAGAGATGTGATGTGGTGACACATTGGCCACTATTGAATGGCAAATTGGTTTAATTGGTGGTAAATGTGGTTAATTATAATCAAAACCAAGATTGCAATCGACTCGCAATTCAATTGCCAATCGGTCTCTCAGATGAAGAGCGGACGGCACCCCAAGTGGAGACACCTATAGGACGGCACATGAGATTCAAAGGCTAACAGCTTTGGCGGTCATAACGCCTGTAGTCGTCCGTTCGCTAAACTTATTGTGATTTCAATTTGGTTTCAATTATTTTAATTGATTGAATCGTTTCATTCAAATGATTGGTTGAGTCAACTAATAGTGACAATGATTTGCGAATACATAGCCAGCAAATTGTCAAAAGTCCGATGGATCGCGAGCGACGACCAGTCGGCCAGCAATGGCCGCAAGTGGTTGACCGGCTCTTATGGCCAATACCCGAACCGACTGTCGCTTTGGAGCCAAAGCGAGTCAACCGATGAAACAATTCAACTGAAGACCGAATCGGGAGTCGATGTCAAGGGAGACGTCAACCAATTGAATGTGATTGAAGACAAATGTGTGGTCAGTCTGTCCACCGGTTTCGTCCAACTGATGGCATTTTCTGAAAATGGCATTCATTTGAGACATAGTTGGGATCCGATTGATAATGACTTTTCAGCCAACGATTCTGTGTTTAGTCCGCAAACTGAAGAAGTGATCGCTTGTGGAGACAATGGAGTCATTCGTGTCTTCAGTCTCGACAACTATTCATCAGAAAAGAGATCCAAATGTTTGACTCAAAACTGTTTGAAGTCCATTGACGTCGTGTCGCCCAAAGAAGTGATTTGCGGCACGTCTTCAGGTCATCTCAAGCTGTATGACATACGAACCCAATCGGTGGTGCTCTCGATGGCCAACGAGTTATCAGTGATAACTTGCGTCAAAAGCAATCCCAACATATCTCATGTGATCTCTTGTGGCAACGATGTCGGAGTCTTAGCCATCTGGGACTTGCGTAACAGCGGTCAGCAACTGCTTAAGATGTCGGGCCATTCGGGCCTCATCTCCGAACTCACTTACAAAGGCAATGAACCCAATGTAATGATCACCTCTTCATACGACGGCTCACTCTTGAGATGGAATGTCACGGCTTCTTCACAACTGGGATCAGTCGACGCTATAGTGGGCAGAGACGGCGGTTCGCCCGTCAACTCATTCGATGTCAACTCGTTGGACCAAATCTTGTTCAGTGCCGACAACGAAGTCCTTTATTTGGGTCACTTGTAAACCAATTGATATCACATTTTCTTAGTTTCGTATTTGTATTAATAAAATATCATTCAATTAACGAAAAGCCAATTCATCGTGAATTCGGAGTATTTTTCATAATTTCGCTGATTTTCTGCTTTTTCGACATTTCATATAATTATTCTTTAGAGCAAACGTGAAATCGTTTTCTATACTAAAGGGAAAAACATTTTTTAAACTATAAAATTGTGGATTTAATTCGCGAATCGCTGACTAATTGAGTGTTTCGTTCATATTTTAAAATACATTTTTTATTAATTGCTTTAAACTAATAAATCAAAGCATCGCTGCTCTCAAGTGGTGTGTCGACCAAACAATGCACTCCCAAAGAAGAAGAAGAAGTTCTGTCCTCGACTACGAACAGTCGTTGATGTTCGGCGAGTACAGAGAAAAGTTGGCCAACTTTGCGGTCATTCAGTCACAAAAGTCCAACGAACTCCGAGAACAGCGACAGAAGAACCAAAAGTCCAAGACTTTCAGCTCTGGCTTCAGAGGGAATGTCACCCAAAAAATATTTCGAGTCTTGGAATGTGGCGGCGATTGGATTCTGTTGGCCATTCTGGCCACGATTGTCGCCTCTCTCAGCTTCATCATGGACTTCATTATTCACCTCTGCTTCCGCTGTTCGTGATTATCGTTAAATTAATTTGAATGACATTTCTCAATGACAAGTATGACCTTCCAGTGCGCGATTGGCTGACCACAAGTGTTTCCGACCAATTCCTCTACAATTATCTCTTATGGATTGCTTTCGGATTGACTTTGATTATGTCGTCGGCAATCCTCGTGAGGATCATCTCTCCACAGGCGGCCGGAAGTGGCGTCGCAGAGATGAAGGTCTGTATTGACATAACTTTCTATCGATTAATTTAAATGTTTGTCTCATCTGAAGATCATCTTAAGAGGTGTTGTTCTTAAAGGTGAGATCAAATGGCTTTGACTTGATTTCTTATTTGAATTTGAGTTGGTTCAAATTGAATTGGTTTAAAATTCTTATTCTGTAACTTTTTCTTTTAAAAGAATATCTATCGTTCAAAACATTAGTGGCCAAAGCCGTTGGTCTTCCGTTTGTGTTGGGTATGTGTCCATTGAATTTATCAATTGATTAGTCTTGAGCTCAAATGCCGAACAGGCAGTGGACTACCGCTCGGAAAGGAAGGCCCGTAAGTGTTGAATGACTTGTCGGTTGAAGTTATGTCTAAAATGTTGTATCATTTGAACCAAAGCTTTGTTCACATGTCTGCGATGATCACCAATCAGTTGATTAAAGTGTTCGCTCCCATAACCAGTCAATCGGAATACGAATCCAGATTTTTGGACGTGAGTGTCGTCTAATTGGAGTGACCTTGTTAGCTCACATTTCCATTTGCAATCAAGTTAATTGCGGTGGCATGCGCTGTTGGAGTGGCCACCACGTTCGCTGCCCCAGGTTATTCTACATTCTAGATATTCTTGCTCTACATGTATATGAATTGATTTCTTCCAAAGTGGGCGGAGTGTTGTATAGCATCGAAATCGTGTCCGTCTTCTTCTCCGTCCGGTCCTATTGGTCCGGATTCTTCGCGGCCACAGTGGGCGCTCTGTTTTGGCGTCTTCTGACCGTTTGGTTCCAATTGGAGGACAATATCACTCATTTGTTCAAAACTAATTACCGGAGAGAATATCCGTACGAAACGCTAGAAATCATTTCGTTCGCAATATTGGGAGCTCTTTGTGGTGTCACTGCTTTCGTCTTCGTATCGATTCAGCGACAGATAGTGCTCTTCAACAGGAGAAGAACCGCTTTTCACATAATCCTACAGAAATACCCACTCATATACCCGGCTCTGGTGACCACAATTATTTGTATGGTTTCATACCCGCAAGCTTTAGGCCAATATTACGCCTCTTGGCTCTCGTCGGGTAATAATAGACTTTATTTGGCTATTAATGACTAAAATCTAATCCATAGAGGAATCGATTCATGAACTCTACAGTAACTTCACGTGGGGTACAATCGCCGATCAGATTGATTCGGATGACATAGTGGACAACTGGCGAACGTCGTCCACTTCCATCTACACCAACACATTCCTCTTCTTCATTATGAATGTATTGGTTATAGCACTCGGTTCGACACTCCCTGTCCCGCATGGACTCATTGTCCCGAGCTTTAAGATTGGTGCTGGACTAGGAAGGTATCTCTTGAGAGAGTGTCGTCTGTTTGACCAATTACTGACCATACACTATATGATCCGTCCAAAGGTTCTATGGAGAATGGGTGGCATATATTTTTCCGCGAGGAATAAACCCATTCTATGACCGAACCTCTTTGCCGATCATCGTCGGTGCATATGCTGTGGCCGGTTCCGCCGCGTTTACCGGTGCTAATACAGGTCTGTGAGACAGCTCTATCTTCAACCAAATTGCTAATATAGCAGAATTGTGCAGGAGCACTCTCTTCGGCAGTTATAGCATTTGAAATGACCGGACAAATGACTCATTTCATACCGATTCTTGTGGCTGTGATTGTGGCCACTATTGTGTCTCAGCGTTTGGGTCCGTCCATTTACGATAGCCTGATCAAGCTGAAGAAACTGCCCTATTTGCCGCCCATCATCTCTTCGGGCTCTTCAGGGCATCGCATCTTTGTGGAGGACTTCATGGAAAGGGATGTGTTGTATGTGTGGGAGGGCTGTACCTATCGATACCTCAGACATTTGCTTAACTCGAAAAAACATTTAAATGTCTATCCGTTTGTCAAATCTCCGGAATCTATGATTCTTTTGGGAACTGTTGAACGCATTGAGTTACACACTCTCCTCGATAACCAACTGAGCAAAGATAGAATGATCGAAGAACTCAAGAGAAAGCCGTCACTGGCTCAGGGTCTCAATAGGCCATCGCCCACCTGTCCCATTCATGGCCAACAGCAGCGGTTCCAAGTGGCCACCATTCCCGAAAACGAAGTGCTTGAGGTCACATCGGTCGGGGTGAGAGCTGGACAAGCATTTCAACATTTCAACTTGCTTATTTCGTGTGCTCGATAGAAACACGTTTGGGAAGAGACCCAATTGGATGAGATGGTAGACTTCACTGTCTGTCCCATAGATCCGGCGCCCTTTCAGCTGATTGAAGGCACATCTCTGATGAAAGTATTGTTTGCTTGGAATCTAAAATACCTGACATTAACCCATCAAATGTGTGACTTAAGGCACACAATCTCTTCTCGCTTTTGGGCATTCAGTTGGCTTTCGTTACGTTTTTGGGTCGACTTATCGGAGTCGTGGCTCTTAAAGAGGTATTATTATGATTGAAAATAAGCTAGATCACTTGAAATCACTCGATTGATGTTTTAAAAATAATACCAGATTCGCACTGCTATCGAACAAATGCATTCAGGTGAATTACCAAGGAAAAAGAGTGATCCATCGCCTGATGCTTCGTCGACATCTTCTCCTGAAACTCTTCCATTGCATCAAAGACACCACTAATGAGCAATGAGCAAGGTCAAAGAATAGAATGGTTTCGAGCATTTATTTATATTATTGCGACAAACATGTGAATCGAAGTGCAAATGTGAAGCACTGATTGAAAGCTATTTATTAATTTGATAACAAATGATAAGTTGAGTAATGACTCGAAAGTTTCATTACTCCGCAAAATTGCACTCACTATCCAAACCGAGCCAAACTGGTGAAGATGAGCTATGAGCTATGAGCTTGGTCAGTTGGTCGGTTGGCCAACTGATTCGGCAATTCGTTGATTCATTAGATAGTTAATAATTATATTATCATTTGTGGAATTAAAAAACCGATTTAGAAAAATATCACTTCAATTGTAATATAAACAATACTTTGAAACAAATTGATACATAAAATCACATAAAATGAGCAATGATGACATTTCAAAAAATACTCTAGGTGAGCGAAATAAATAGTGAATTTATGTGATTTCATGTAATTGTAATTTACTTTAAGGCCTAATAATTTTTAAAATTAAAAACGATTAACTAATTCTGAATTCAAAACTAAAATGAAATGCAAACGCAATGCAATACAATCTAAGAGGAGGTGAAGTGTTGTTCGTTCGGTCGACTATTCTTCGACATATCACTCAATATTATATCACTTTTAGTTACCATAAGAAGTGATTTGTCACACGTTTTGAGTCTCCATTTCCTTGTTGTTGTGTCGAATCACTTCCGAGTCATTAGTGGCCACAGAAGTGATGGTGTCTTCATAGTGAAGATCAGATTCCGGGTTATTGATGATGTTGATCAGGTTGGGCTTGTTCTGGGGCAGGAGCTGACCCGAGTTCATCTTCTCGATGGCTGTGCGCAACTGTGGAACAGATCTCGAGTGAGTGAAACAATTTATTGGACACAAGTCTTACATCTTTGAGGGCCACGACTCCCACCAAACGACCGATTGATGTGACGTAAGCGTGATTTAGACCCAACATTGAGAATATCGAATAGACTTTGAGTAAAGTAGTTCTCTCTACCAATTGGAAGGGCGCCGGGTCTATCTGGCACGTCGAGAAGTCGACCATCGTGTTGAGCTGCTCATCTTCCCAGGCCAACTGCTCCTCGGGTGACATGTCTATGACCCGCTCCCGAGGCTTACCATAACACAAAATATCGTTTTACTTAACTTAACAAACTGTAATTGATAATTATTGCCTACCAATTGAACTCTTCTGTGCAGAGTATGAGAAGGTGTGGCCACAGGAGTTGTCTTTTCGGATTTTGAACTCTAATTTGATACACAATTAAAAAAGAGCTTGATAACTAAATTTTTACACCAAAATTAAATATATATAAAACATACTTTATCTGGGTTGGCGTCTTGTAGTTTTAGACTTTTAAAGAATATATTCTCAAAGGCGTGTCTCAGACGGGAATCTATTGAGACACACGGAGGCACCGGCGGTGAGATCCGAGCACAACCACAATCACAATCAGGACATACCCTGTGCTGCCATTGTGACCGTCGAGTGCGGAGAGTATGTGAACGAAACCGTGTGTTTCAAAATCGATTTGACCGGTTGTTTCGGTGAAAGACGATTGGAAGGGATGGGCGACGCGCGACCGTCGATGGACTGCTGGGGCACTGGTGTCACTTCGAAGCGGGACATTCTTCGAGTGTTTGTCGTGTCCTTCGGCAAAGAATTAGATTTATGTGTTTCAGAAGCAGCAGCTGCCCGTTCAGCGGCTTGCATCAGAGTGTCCTGGATCGAATATCTTCGGCGAACCTCTTGCAATCTCCTCTCGCGACTCAGCCTCTGAGAGGCCAACTGCGAGAGCTGTTGTCTTCGAACGGATCCCAAGAGAATCATATTATTTCCGTCTTCTACTAATGGAAATGATTGTAATTTTCGATGAGCTTTCAGAAGATTCTTGAGATCACGATATGTGCAGTTCCGCCAAATACAGACGATATCTCTGACCATAATGTCCTCGACATAGATGTGATGAGCGGCTGATGAGGTGCTGAGGATTGGGGGAAGAAATGGCAATTTCTTTATCTGAATGATCGAGTCATAAATGGAAAGCTCCAGTGTTTGCGATATGGCGTTCGCCACCAGAACTGCGATGATTACGGGTATGATGTGAGTCATCTGACCGGTCAGCTCGAAGACTATCACAGATGTGCTGATTGTATGCGTGACCGCACCTGCAAATGGCAACACAGCACCAGTCAGTCGACACTCATCTCAGCGTTACATTCGGTATACCAGAGAATGCGGCCGCACCTGACAGGTGACAGGTCAGACAAAACCAAGTTAATTAAATTCATAGTTGACGGCTCATTCGTTACTGACCAACTACTGCATAACCTCCCGGAACAATCGGGTTTCGGGTGCCTCCGAATGATATACCCATCGGAAAGATTACGGCCATTATTTCACCTGAAAATCCAGTTTGTCGTTCATTAATGTCATTTTATTAAGCAATTAATGGCAAACCTATTAGTCGCCCGAATGCGGCGCCAATCTTGAAGACTAGTCCAACAAATTGACATTGATCAGGCATTTTCAGTGCTTGGAATAAAAATAATACCTGGAATAAAAGTACCGCTGGGAACGGGGATGGTTGAGGCCAAGAGTGACATCCAGGCCTTGAAATAATATTAGGTGTGAAATATTGAATAAATGATCGTCGATAACAACTCACAGTCATCACTATGAAAAATGCAAGATTAAAATAAATAGACGACTCTTCGGTCGACCAGTGCTTAACCATTTTGAGTCTGACCGGGTCTGACAGGTTCTGACCCCACGTTATGTTACTGAAGAGCTCGTTGATTGAGTCGTGACCCGAGACCTGAACACAATTCGAGTCAATATATTTGATTACAATTAATCTAAAGGACGAACCGTTGCCGCCATATATTGGCCCAGAAATTGGGGAAAAGAAATGGTCGTCAAAAGGATTGTAACCATTCCGGGGTATATGAAACGACTGGCAAACAAATATCAATGTCAATTTGATCAAAACCAACAGACTCTTACTTTTTCTGCAAGAATGCACTCAATTTTTTATGGGTTCTGAAGAAATTGACAATTTTCCGGTGCAGAGTGACATAACCGGCGCCCCCGAACCCGGCGGCCACACCGACCAATGTGAAGACAAAGATCTCCTGGGGATCGAACGGAAAATCTGCTCTGAAGTTGGTGTGAAACAGAGCTGTTATCGAATCTGTGGGAGAATTGAATCGTTGAATTAGCGAGCCAGCAAGGTGAGGTGAGCTGAGTTATTCGACCTTCGTTTTTAAACCAGACGAACAATAACCTCCAAACGGTTGCCCCACAACAGGCAGCGAAGAATCCGCGCCAATAGTTTCTGACCGCAAAGAACACTGACGTGACTTCGATCGAGAAGAGAACGCCTCCGATGGGGGCGTAGAAAGTGGCGGCCACTCCGACGGCACAGGCGGCGGCCAACATCTCACCCGTTCTCGACTCGTTCTCATAGATCCCTTTGAACGATGTGATCAGTTTCGACAGCAGAGTGGCCACAATGGACGCCACGTGCACGAACCTGGTCAGGACAGGACAAGGGCAGCTCATTTAGGTTAGTCTTTGTCTGCATTATTATATTCTAATGACCAAGCTCTGTTTCTTTCCCGTGTGTATGAACTTAATGTCAAGTTTTGATATATAGAAACTATTTGTTTGGTCAAAACTATCAAGATCAAGTCTCAATATTTTATTTTGATAATCAACAATAAAATCTAAGAATATTTGTGTTGAAAAAAGCAGAGTTTGATCGATCAGGTTGTTTACTGACGGTCCCTCTTTGCCCAGCGGTAGTCCACTGCCCAGAGTTGCGGTCAGACCTAAACGAAATCGACTTTTTAATCCCTAATGATTTTATAATGACCATGTTCAGTTTTGGTTGACAATTACATTTGGATAGAGAATTAATAGAGAAGATACTCATTGGTTAGCAAATGAAGCTGACCAAGCTCTTTCTATTTACGAGAATAATTGCATATTCATTGCAACGGCAGATAATTACCGATCATTTTGGCGACTAATGTCCGGAATGTCAGATATTCGTTGAGAACGACTCCTGCAATGAGTGGTTAAGCCATTTGTTGATAATAGCGTTGAAATACCTCTCAATATAGTCTTCATCTCTGGTATTCCCGATCCGACGGCCTTTTCGTGAAATTAGTTTAGAAAACGATTGCATTTCAGAGAAGTGATTGTCATTTAGCAGAATAGTTAACCTGAGGTGAAACGATATGAACGAATCCGGATGAGAAGAGAATGAGCAGTAATGGCATTGTAGTCCAGGCCAAATACTTCAGGATAATGTTGTCGCCCGTCAGGTCCTCGAACAGCCATAAACGGGTTTTGGAGCAAATGTGGATACAGTCTGTGGGCAAAGGGTTGGATCGATAGACCAATAAATGTGTTGTAATTATCGCTAATAATTGGCTTACAATCCATAATGAAACTGAGAATTGCCATTATTATGCCCAACAGTGCCAGGAATACCCAGTCCTCGCCGATCTTGGCGAATGTGCGGCTCCAGAAGACCGAAAGATACCCTAATCGTCGCAAACATTGGTTAATTCATAAGTTTGGTTGTGTTTGGATGAAAATGTAATCTATATAATGATTGCTTGCTGTCGATTAGTGTCAGACAAATAGAGCCGATATGAAGTGCTCGGTCTTCGCACTCGAAACACATCTCTAGATATGGACAACAATTTCCGGTCGACAACAGATAATTATATAATTATATATTTGAGTCTTTCGTTATCTCATATCGTTTGAAGAGCTCTCTTAGAGTCGGCATTAATTGTCATTCAGTCGATGCGATTCAATAAAAGGGTTGTTATCTTAGGGTTGTTTTGAAATGTTCTGATTGAACACAAATTGTTAATATAAATGCAAAATGTAGTGCATTTGAAGAGTAAGTGATGTCGTGAAAGAAATTTCAATTTCGAAATGTCATCCGAGTTCGAGTCATTCGAGTGCTAATAACAGATGTTCAAGGTTGCCGGCAATTGAGGTAAAACCCTCTCTCTCTGTGTTTAGCATCTATGACCTCATTGGGCGAAATCTAAGTAATTGGAAATTCAACAGAAAGACAATCGAAATCATAATAAACCCATTGAATCAGTAATTATTGCTTTGGCTATAGTTTAGTTAATTAGCTAATTGTTTGCTTAACTTCGAGACTGATTTGAGGCGAGAAATGCATTTTTATCTCATTCTCGAGTGCCTCGAATACTGCGACCAATTTCATGCTATTAGATAAAAGAGAGCTCTAAAAATATTTGCAAGCAATTACATTTTTATAAATATTTTGTTCGTTTTTAGCTTAGCTTGTTGCTATATAAAAGACTAGATGTTGAGCAATCAGGATCACCTTGATTTTTATGAACCTTATTACAAGTTCATCACTGGTTATAAAGCGATTAATTCAAAGTAAAATTAAATTTGATGAATATCTTAGTCTATAATAAGTAATATTAATTCATCTCTCATTCGATTCTCAGTGTCAGCCAAAGTCTGTCATTGAAGGGTTCGATAAGATCTATGAGCAGACAATGCAATGATTCTAACGATAACTTTCTTTTGAAAGACAGACAAAAATTCCTATCTATAGAGAGGTCTTTGGAGTCAATTAAAGTGGAAATTTTAATTTAGTCACGAAATCCTTCAATTTTGTAATAATCTTTATTATTAGAGATAATTAATGTGTTAGTGATTAACAAAAAAGCAAAGGATTGATAAAAAGTTTTCCGAACTTATCGCTCGTCTCGTCTCAACTCATTTCACATAGTTTTTGTGTGATTTTTATCTAAACATCGAATTACAGGAAAGCAATGCAAATGTCAAGTGAGACCTAATACCTGATCAATGTTTGCGAATCAATTAATTGGTTGTGAAATGCAGCCAATAATTAGAGTTATTTGACCTAGATTGGGTTTGTGTCGGTTTGGCCAGTTTGTGCCAACTGTTCCCTCAGAGCCATAGCTAAGCCATGAGTCAATCGGTTGCCAATAATTACAAATTTCCCTTTCATTTCAAGGTTTCAATCAATTAATTCTCATAACCAATCATTTTTGAAATAATGTCCGAAAGTAAGCGAATTCAGTGCGAGTTTCAGACATGTCTTCAGAGAGCGACGGCTCGGTTAGGATGTGTTGGTGATCGACAATCAGCGAACAATCATCTCGTATATCCAATAGCGACAAACCTGTTATTTTTCGTTTCCATACACTCTTTTTGAGTCCCTTTTGAGCAAGGATTTTTTCCTCGTTTTTTCTCAAACTCTTTATTTTCTTGGCCTGTTTTTTGGCATATTCTCCCAAATCCTCTCTATAGTGGCCATACATCTAATAAGTGGAGCGATAATACATTTATTATTATGTTTTGCTATCCTTGGCTCAGATCAGAGGAGTCGAGTCATATGCGATACGATAGGAATCACTTACTAATGTGTGCTCAAAGCCAAGCGTTGATGTCTTCCCAACCATTGTGTAAGACTTGCAATGCGTTACTCCAGTGAAGGCACTTAAAGATTATTTTAAACACACTTCGCATTCAAACACTTGTCTGACGAGGGCTCTCACACATGGCCACAGCCGAAGACACGGCTGGACTCGATCGGAACGGTTGGTGGAGAGGTGTTGGAGTGTCAAGCGATCACTGAAAGACTTGCAAGAGTGCCGGTATTGAGGTGTGCGGTGTGAGCCAGACTTGAGGCTGACTGGAGTGACACAAACAGGAATACACGGAATGGGATAAAAGTGTGTGTTTGAGGCTCTGCTGCACTGTTTGTCCTCTACATCGCGATTGTTACGCAAAACAAGTGATTCCAGCGATTCAGGCAATCAGTCAATGAGTGAACACTGACTGAACTCAACTGATCTGATCTCTCGTATAGTATAGCGATCAGTGATCACAACACTAGACTCGACTCTCAAAGTTCACTCACAAACTACTCGATAATTGTCATACAATTGAATGATTAAACAAAACACATATAAATCAAAACAAGACTTAACTCTAATAAAAGTCGAGATATGACTGAATGTGAAGTCATTGAAGGCAAACAATTATTAACTAAAGTTATGCGACATTTGATATGCAGTGCAAACGCTATTGGGTTCACAATTTGGTCTCACTTTGAATACTAAATACACTAAACTTCGCCACAAATGTCACTTAACTTAACTCAAACCAGTGGTGAACAGACACACGACTCGGGCCTAACCCTCGAATCGACTTTCCAACAATTCGAGCATCAAATCAATGTTATGACGACATTAACAACTCATTGATTCACATCAATCAATCCAATAAATGCAATTAACCAGATCAGGTCATTTGACAATGCACAACACACAGGTCCATTTTGGTCTACAATATTTTTATTAATCATATGAAATTAATAACCATTTTTATGAATTAACATTTAATTTGATTTATTCAGATTCAATTGTGATTATTTCAAGAGATTTATTCAAAGAGCTGCCCATTGTCACTTCAAGAGACACAAGCCTTTAGAGACAGAGTTTGGTCATCTCTGTTGCATCACATGAATCGACAACATTAGTCGCAAACGCTCGCAATGTTATGCTTTAATTCACTATTGATTTTTGTAATTAATTATTCATTATTTCATTATTAAAGCCAATTCTAGAGATAATATGAATTTTCAGGTTTTATGTCTGAAACGGTTTTTGCATTACTCTAATTGAATTCATTGACTTTGAATTTGATTTGAAAATGATTTTATCTCTGAACAGTATCTATAAATAAATTAGCACCTAGCACAGTCACACATAAAACATATTTCATATAAAACAATCAATTATCATAACAAATGACAATTTTAACATTCAAAATTATACCACATTATTTTGATTTATAATTATGACTTAAATCAGGGGTCGCCAAGCCTATGCCCACTCAGGAGGATCAGCTGGATTTGATCAGTTTGGGCCAGCGGGGAATAACACAAGATGGCCGCCGCCCGTGTTAGTCCAGTTAAATTAAGCTTAATTACGTCCGATTTAAGTCTTTCGATTTTAGGCTTAATTCGGGGTTAATTTAACGTTAAATAAGCTTAATTGTGGATAAATCCAGTTTAAATCACGATTTAATCCGGTTTAAATTGTCCGGGGATTGCGACTTCGAAATCAGGGAGATTTCGGGCTAATCCCCTTTGGCTAGTCCTAACTTAAATCATAATTTACTGGTCATAAAAATGCAAATATATTTTAAACATTATTTACATTTATTCAAAGTTTAATTTGTATTAAACTGGAAGACAAGCCAATCGAGTCAATGCTAATTCATTGGAACCAAACTTTTGAGTTCTTGAATGACTTCGTCTCTCACATAACAGATGACTCTCAGCGCCAAAACTCCACTGATTTATGGGAACGCCTTTCGATGCTTTTGAGTCCCATTCAAAGCATTGCACTCTCGCACAGTAAGCAAGGTGGGCAAGGTGGGCAAGGTGACTCACGCCACTTCTATTCTTTTTTGGCAAGTTTGCATGGCTTACAAACCATTTGATTCAATTTTGGTTAATAATAATTTATTTGCAATTAGTTTTCCTCAACGAATTGCTTTTGTAATAAGTATGCAAAGCGAGAGAATCTGAATGTGAATGAGAAAGTTCTTTTGTCGATAGCGTAAAACAGTCGGATTGTGTGCTGTGAAGCAGTTAATTGACTGTTTGGTGGTCTGTGTTGTGTCACTCCTTGGACTGCTTGCAGGTCTCGTAGTGGCGGAGAGCTGTCAGTGAGGAGCAGCTGAGGAGCAGCGCTAGGCATCAGGTATTGGAGAGAAGAGAAGGTAGCGATAGAGCGACCGATAGTCAGTCCATCAGTGCTTACACTCTGCGGTGCAGTCACTCTCTGCCTGTGAATGCTTGCGATTGAGTCGGATTTGATTGAATCAAAAGAGGACTCACTTTCGGACTCTGGGATCAGTGAGTGATCGCTCGGATCTGTGATCAAAGAGCAGAGCATTGTCTCCAATGGTCTCCAATGGCAACGCGAGGAACCGTTGGATCGATCGCTCCAATGGCTGTCACTGACGGACTGCATATTAGACGCTAATCCCTATCCCATCCAAACTGATCTGGTCTTCACTCGAGTGAGACATCATCTCTGCTCAAGACTAACATGTATTGCGTCTGATCTGGCGATTGTGTCACCACTACCTTCGAGATCACTATCACTACCACTACCACTACCAGTGCTCAGCAGAGCTTCACTCCTGATATGATGTGCGATGAGAGGGAAGGCATCAAATCGAGGCATTACACGGTTGTGGTCGTCGTCGCCGCTCTCCTCTACATCAATACCTTGGCCGCAGACTTCGCCTACGATGACAGGTCAGCACCCGATCCACACCTCTTGTCCTCTGTCGCAGTCTTTGTTCTTTGTTGGCCTGCATTCAAGTGTTGTGTTCTAATTGCTTATTGTCTTATCAATTATTAATTTTATCTTTATATCTATTATTTTGATCACAATTTATGCCATCAAAATATGTTTGCTTGCTCATATTAGAATGCTTAGACCATTCGTGAATAATTATCGATATTTTTATCACCAAATTTAATACTCGGAATTTTTCGCAACACTTGATACCAACAACTATTAAGATGAATGATATGAATTAGATATGAGTTCATATGTCGATTGATATGAGAATACTGCGCTCAATTAGAAGCTGTGTGGACGCCAATTGACGATCATTTAGCCAACTCTAGCCATGATATGTCAGACCTGGTGGTGATGGGAGACACGTGCGGTCGTCACATAAATCAAAGCGATCGCTAACATCGCTGTCTCTCCTCTCCCGCACCCAAAATCTCTTCCATGTATTCCTCAAAACAAACACTTTTTCTTTTTCTCGAAAACTATTGGTTTTGTCGACTATTAGAAAATTAGTTATAATTTATGGTTTATCTCGTTTAGAGGTTCGGTTAGACCGCAATTAATTATCGTCATAATTAGCGCCATCCCTGAGTGAGTCATCCCTGAGTGGCGTTCGCGTGAGTCGAGTCATCACTCAGTTGTCGAAAAGACTAAATACTTATCCAATGTTTTGCTTTTTTCGCTTCGGATTCGCGATTAATGTTTTCCAAAACAATTTAAAGCAATGAAAATATTTGCTATAAAAACGAGATAATAAAAGTCGGGATTTTATTACTCGATATTATTAGCATTTCTTATCAGAGGTTCGATAAAATTCTATGAGATTTACATGCATTACAACTGCTGTCTGAGACCTGAGATAAAGCAGTCCTGAGTTGGACTCGACTCGGACTGAGAGCCAACCAGTGCTCCACTCAATGATTGCTCAGACCTGTAATGGAAGAAAATTACACATTTGGAGAGCGAGTCACTAATGATAGCCGTCTCAGCCTCGGCCACAACTCTCTCCCCTCGGTCTGTGAGGCACAGAATGCGAGTCTCGACTTACAATTACTGATAGCGTGAGGCCGACCGACCATCTGATGGAAGGCATGCAGTTCTGCCACTTTTTGTGAGCCGGTTCATCATCACAGCACAGATTGTGTTGTGCTGTGTGTGAGACTCAATATTGAGAGTGAGAGTGAGAGTGAACTCCAAATTACGATATCATTACTGCTACTCATTGTCGACCGGACTCTGCAGTGCACTGCACAGTGAGGACCACGACTGGCACTGCTGGCCATCGCTACCAAACATTCAATCTATTTTAATATCATGGCATCACAACATGCACATTGGCATCGATGCCATTCCTGCCCATTTCAATTACATGCAGACAATCGAGCCTTCATTTGATTATTGTCGCACACAATGGAGCCAAAGAGTATTCTCCAATCGATTACCATTGTCTGTTTACGATGATATTCTAGCAAACCAAGCAATTTATATCGCTTCCTCTAGTTAGCTAAAATTAATTGAGCGAGATGAATAAAAAGCCTAATCTGTCGATACTATAGCCAGCACCTAACTTTGTCCCTCCACTATTGCAGTCGCGCGATCCGGACCAACCCGGACGTGCACTGGGGCACTCCATGGTACTCGCTCTTCTTCAACGACTTCTGGGGCACTCCATTGAAGTCGAGTAACACTCACGGCTCGTACCGACCGATAACAGTGATGTCGTTTCGCGCCAATTACGCGGCGCACGGCTTCTGGTCGACGGGCTTCCACGCGGTCAACATTGTGCTCCACTCGTTGGCCACTTTCCTATTCATGAAATTCTCGGCACAAATATTCAATTATCGCAAACGAATAACTCTAATATCGGGCGCTCTGTTCGCGTGTCACCCGATTCACGTCGAGTCAATCGCTAGTATCGTCGGTCGCGCGGACGTCGGCGCCGCCATATTCTTCATATTGTCGATCATGTCTTACATCAAGTTCTGTAAGAACAGTGATATCAACGAGACTGCAGACAACTCGCATTTGCGCGGTTCCCTTGTGTTGGCCACTCTGTCAATGCTGACCAAAGAGCACGGAATCACAGCACTGGCCGTCTGTGCCGTTTACCACATCTTCATTCACTACAAACTCTTCCCATTGACGTTCGACAACATTTATGCCATCATTTCAGACGTGAGTTGAGACCAAATCAACACTAATTGTATCTAAAATTGTTGTCTTGTTTTCCCGACAGCGACGCTATAAGTATTTGCGAAAAGGATTATTACATTTATTACTGATCGGCGTTCTTCTGGTCGGCCTTCGGATCGGACTGATGGGCTCGACGCCGGTGTTCGCGCCGTCGGACAACCCGGCCAGCGATAACTCTTCTGTGATAATTAGATTTTTAACCTTTTTATATCTACCGGTATTCAACTTTTGGCTACTTTTATACCCGCGGTATCTCAGCTTCGACTGGTCTATGGAATCGATTCCTCTGATCCACTCTTTGAGCGATTGTCGGAATCTCTTGTCTCTTATATTTTATGCCAATTTGATTGTGTTATTGAAATCAGTGCTTCAGTACTATCACAACAAGTGCTCCGAAATCAAGTTATTGAATGAAATATCTGCCAACGCGTGCGGGTGTGCACCTTGCAACTTCCACCACCAGAACCACCAGCACTCGCATCTCAGACACCTCAAGAAACCAATTAACCTGAAGTCAAATAACAACAACTCTCTGTACAGTACTCTGGATGAAGATTACAATATCAATAACAACAACAATAATAACAACAACGGGTCGCCGATCACCGGTTCCTTCGGCTTCAATGGCTATGCTATGGATGAGTCTTACGTTTACACCACAGAAATGACTCGAATGGACTGCATAGCCATGTCTTTGGCTCTTATGATCATTCCTTTCATTCCGGCCACAAATCTTTTCTTTTACGTTGGATTCGTGATTGCAGAACGAATTCTATATATTCCAAGTTTTGGATACTGTCTTCTGATAGCCATAGCCATCGAGTCATTCCTCAAACGCAAAACTGTCAGATCTGTTGCTATTATAGCACTGATCGCACTAATGGTAGCGTTTTCGGTGCGAACCATCGTTCGGAACATCGATTGGCTGACCGAAGAAAACCTTTATCGGTCCGGAATCGCTATCAATCCGCCAAAAGGTACCGATTAATGAAATGAACTTTTGTTTAACCTCAATTGTTGCGGTCATCGACAGCATACGGCAATTTGGCCAATATATTGAGCTCGCAATCCAAGAAGAAAGAGGCGGAGATGGCATACAAAAAGGCTCTATCCTACAGATTCAACATGGCAGATGTTCACTACAACTTGTGAGTGAACACATCCATGCAGTCCGTCTTTGAACGCAACATTCAACCTGTTCAATTTCCAGGGGAATTCTATTGCAAGAACAGGAGCGTTACGAAGAGGCGCTGGAGAGCTATAGATATGCGGTTCAATTCCGACCGCGACTAGCGATGGCTCACTTGAATATGGGTCTGGTTTTGGGCCAATTGGGTCGCAAAGAAGAAGCGATCGAAGCCTACAAACACTGTTCTTCTCTGGACGGCACTCGACTCAAAGACATTCGACTCCACGAAAGCACTAAAATCTCTGCGCTTTTCAATTTGGGTCGCGTTTATGCGGACGACGGCCACTACGACCGGGCACTGGATGTCTATATGGAGGCCGTCCGCAAAATGCCTCTTCATTATCAGCCACAGTCGCTCTTCAATATGATAGGTGAAGCCTATTTCAAGTTGGGTCAGCCCAAGGAGGCTGAGCTCTGGTACAAAAAGTCACTTTCGGCCAAACCCGATCACATCCCCGCTCACTTGACTTACGCCAAATTGTTGGCCAAATCCAACCGAACACAAGAGGCAGAAGAGCTGTTCCTCAGAGCAAAACAGTTGGACCCAAACGACTCGAGTGTATACCAACACTACGGTATTTGACGAATCACTATCACTGTCAGCACTCGACTAAAACTTGACTGCAATTGCAGGACAATTCCTGTCCGAACAGAACCGACCCGAAGAAGCGGCTCATATATACTTAACAGGTGTGAAGATAGCGCCCAACGAGTACGAGATCGTCTTCAATGCGGCCAATTGTCTTCGACAGGTATTGTAATGCCATTCGTCGAATGATTGGCAAATGTTTTTGCTATCGCAGGTCAAACGCAACAAAGACGCGGAGACATACTACCGACGGGCGACGCAATTGCGACCAAACGAGGCCACGAGTCACATGAACTTGGGAGCGATGCTTCACGTGAACGGCAAGCTCTTGGAGGCAGAGCTCAGTTATCTGGAAGCGCTTCGTCTGAATCCGGAGGACGGCATTACTCACAACAATTTGGCGAAACTCCGACATCTGATGCAACAGAAGCGAGAGTCCGGTCGGAGCGCTAAGCGATGACCCGACGGGTGTGACGGCAATGACAGCAACGAAACGATATGTGAGACCAAACCAAATGGAAGTCAACTCTAGTCGACAACAAATCTATTGAAACCAATCATAATATTTATTAATTCGACAAATATTTCGTATAATTTTTGATTCCGTTATAATTCTGTGATATATTCGCGACTTTTATTTGTAAGTCTAATCAATGACTGACCGCAACGGATGTAAAGCCATTCTTCAGCAATACTGTGATCGGTATCGCAATTATTTGACACCACTTTCATAATAACTTTAATATCATTTCAATTATAAAATGAATTTCAGAATTATATAATATTTTGGCCAAAATTGTGGTCAAAACTATACATAAGTATAATTAATATATGGAAAATAAAACTAATTATCTCTCGAATCAAACGAGTGGTCACTGAGTGGTCACCCAATCAGTTCAGAAGATGCCGAACCTCTTGCTGGCCCGTTCATACTTGGCCATATTGAGCGCCACACCATTGGCCACTTCTTGGGCCGACTTTGTCTGCCCGTAATAGTCGACGAACTGACCCGAAGGGTTCACCAAATACATGATAATCGTGTGATCGACGATATAATCGTTTTCGTGATCGCGAGGACCGGCCGAGTAGTAGACCCGATAGGCACGAGTGGCCGCTTCGATCTGTTCCTTAGTTCCGGTCAATCCGATTATCCTATCGGAGAACTCCTTGAGATAGCCTTTGATGGCTTCGGTGGAGTCTCTTTCGGGATCTACTGTTATGAAGATGGCCTCAACGGTGGCGTTCAGTTGCATTTTGTCCACCAATTCAATCGCTGTCACCATTTTCTCGATCTCATCGGGACATATGTCGGGACAGTGGGTGAACCCGAAGTAGATGAGCGCCCACTTGCCTAACAGGTCTTTGGACGTAAACGGTTTGCCGTTTTGGTCGATCAGCTCAAAGCCGCCGCCGATCGACGCCTTGCCTAACGAACGGCGCCTCTCCTTCTCTAACCGAAGCATTTTCTCTCTTTTGAACTGAAGAAATGCCACTAAAAGTAAGCCAACGATTCCGCCAGAAATGACAAATGACTTCCAGTTGAAGAACGACTTCACTTGTGACGGGTCTGATCTTCTTTGACTCAAACTCTACCGACAATTAACAGTCAATAGCGAACACAAATCTCTCTCTTTATACCCGACTGGTCGGCCACTCGCGACACCCGATCCTCAATAGAGTGCTCGACCTCTGGCCAGAGGTCCGAATTGAGTGCAAGAGCCGGCAATTGGATGGTCTGAATGCCGGCCATAATCGGCACGAATGAAGTAATGCCGCCATAAATGTGGTCAATGTTTACCTTTGGTTCGCATGTTTTGCAGTGAATGCAAGTGAACGCCAAACAGAGCTCTCTATCGATGACTCGACTTAATGACAAATCAAAGAATATTCTGTAAATCAACTGAAGTGCAAGAAAATTGGTTTAGAATTAAGAAATCAATAGTTTTTGCAATCGTTACAAATAGAGGCGAACTAATGCCAAACTAGTCTGAACTCGATAATCAGATAATCAGATAATCAGATATAAGTGACTTTAATTTGTTGGAAACACTGGAAGTAAAATGTATTTCTTTGAAATGACAATTAATTGTCAATACCTTGGTTTCAAACAATCGAAAACCTAATTCACTTTCAAAAGTTTGTTTGACTTTTGATTGAACAAAATTACGAAAATTTTTCAATTGTTCAAAATGTTTGACCAGAGATGAGATGGAAATTGAGCTCAGGATCAAGTGATGGCTTCTTGGCGGTGACCACAACACCTGAGACATGGGATCTGAGGCCTGAAGACCTAAGACTTGAGACCAGAACCAGAACCTGAGACCTGACACCTGATCTGATCTGACACCTGACCTGATCTGACACCTGACCTGATCTGATCTGACACCTGACCTGATCTGATCTGACACCTGATCTGATCTGACACCTGACCTGACAACCTGAACCTGAGACCTGACAAATGAGACCCAAATTGGGAGCCAACCGATGGCGAGGAG
>JAQGBE010000234.1:0-23436 GCA_034698225.1 Scheloribates latipes | reverse complement strand
ATAGACGTTATTCATAGCGTTTAGGCCGGAGTTCGAACCTCGAGAGCGAAATCGGACAATAAGCATACCGTTGCCGAAATTTCACTGAAAGTTCGCTTTAAGTGTTGATTTATTGAGAGATATAAATAGAAAAGCCAATGATTAGCAGCAAACTAGGTGAAATTGCCCAAAACACTTTGTGATGTAACACAAAGTTCAACAAAAGTCAAGTTAATTAATTAATAGCTCATTAGTTTTGTAATTTTTAATACACATTTAATTAGCTAGATGATGAAATATTAGTATAAACATTGTTGAAAAATGATAAGACCTACAAAATGGACATTTACCGGTGAATAGCATGCAAGAATATCGAAAGCGTGTTGTGATTCATTAATTTAAGCTTTATCCAGATAGATTAAAAGTCTCGTAATTCAATTAATTGGCCGAAACCGGCTGAGACTAACCCAGAACTTTCTTTAATTGCGATTAATTTAATTGTTTTACTCGTTTTACAGTTTAATGTCAGTCATTATACAGTTATCTGATTGCGAACGCAATCAAAGTCTGTCGTAACTGTGATTCGCGGGTCAGTGCCATCCCCTCCCGTCCCGATCGCATCCGTTCCGACCCTTCCATTGGACAGTTGTCACCAATTTCAATGTCAACAACAAGTTAAGTATCGCCCCTAATTAATTGTCTGTCTCATTCTAGTTTTGTGTTTGTGCCAAACCAAATGACCACATCTCTAATCGAAATTCAATTTGTGTTTCACTTTGTTTTTGTTATTTTCAATTAGATTTATTGGAAATTGACTGAACAAGATTGAATTGCAAAAAAAGAGAACTGCTTGAGAACTCGGTCACTATTGGCTATAAAATTAACAATGCTAATTAAACTGAAAATGGCATTTATTTTTAACTTGCATTTTGATTTGTGTGACTTAACCGTTCATTAATCTCAATGAGTTAATGTTAATTAATGGATTGATCAAGATTAATATGCGAAAAACAATTTATGTTTCCCATGATTACCGCCTTTATGTGCTCTTATCAAATATGAAATGCTTTATTCGATTAGAAACACTTTCGAAATTCAAAATTCTAGATGAAAGTTAACTTTTATTCATAGATTGTATTCACAAAGAATTTCATCAATCATTCGCTTATTTAGTTTCGAGGAAATTCTCGTTTTATCTAATTTGAAAATTTCATTTTCGGCCACAGATTACACATAAAGATAACACAACACAAAGGCTTGGCTGAAGAAAGTTACCGAAAGTTTCCTAACTCACGAAATGACCCGAAAATAGGCGAAAATTACACGAAAATTGTTTGCCGGACAACACCTAAGTATCACCTTTCGAACAATTGAAATGAAGATCCCTTGGCTTAAATACCGGGCCTTAAATAAAGATTGTTTACCATGATAGCCCTGTTAATTGCCCATTCTCTCCAATTCACACCATTGGGACGAAACGGACATTTCCATTGTGCAACCAGTGATCGATTGCAAGATTATTCGCTCTATTCTTCTCGAAAGTGGCGATAATTGTCTAGAAATATGAGTCAATGTTTTGTTGGTTTCGTATTTTGACGTTTGTTTTCGATTCCATTGACTGACAGACAAAAACATTTTGCTAGAAAAAGGAGTGATTTATCAGTGATTAATCTAGAACAAATCGAAATTGTCTGCTGGCATTAAATTGCCATTGAAAAAGTTGAACATAAATCTAATCAGACTTTTATTTGCGATCAAGCGATCAGGTAATTAAATGAGGCTTTAAAATAGTGTTATTGGCAGCCGATAACCAGGCAAATGACCTTTGCTACTATCTGTCTAGGTCGTTTTTTAGCATGGAATTCAGTGGCTTTCGATTGTTTTTGTTTGTGATGATCACTGATATTGGCTATAATTAATTGTGACATCAATTCATTTGACAAAATCTGAATAATCAGGCGAATAAACGGCTATTTTGGTGGTTCTAATTAATATATTGACAGAGGAGACCCAGAACTGTCAAAATCGATTATGATCTGGCTATAAGTTGGCCGATCGGTCGCATCGCTGAACATCGAACCAATCTTCGGCCAAATGTCAGACACTCTCTAACTCTTTTACTTTTTGCCGCAAAATCTCTGTAAAACTTTGTTTTTGTCGTTTCGGACCTCAAAATAGATTATTTTCAGATTAGATTTGACTTTATTTTTGCTTTTATTTCAATTTCAAAACACATTTTTCGTTTCGTTTAACCGTTTATTCTATTTCTAGTGCCAGACGTCAATCAAAGGCAATGAAAAACTGATTTATCATGAGAATTGGGAATTGGGACCACAATCCAGGCACTATTCAATCGCTAGTTTTGCGTAGATTTCAATTTCAATTCAGACACAATATCAGAGGCATTATCTCCATGAGAAAAGAGCCTTGCTTATTATTATTGCACACACTATCTCACCGTCTGATTTGATTCACGAATTGACCAGATTTTCAAATCTGTTAACTCTTGAGCTCTAACTGAGAGTTGAATTATTATCTTTTAAAACTATAAATCTCGATATAAGACACAATTTGTCACTTCACCAGATCATATAAATAACTACTTCAATACACTTCTGGCGATTTAGAATAATTAATTATTTATTAGATAACCCCGGAAAACGAATTTTCTATTGGATTTCAACTAGATTACATGATTTCAAGAGTCAACTAGTCTTTTGACTGGTTAAAAATTGACCAGGAAACACAGGATTATCTAAAATATGATAATTAATCTTGGTATTTTAGTTTTACAAGACTCAAACTTTAACTTCGCATTGGTTTCCATGACAATCATACCAATGATAACACAGAAAATTAGCCAAGTTTGTTCAATTATAATAGATCAATTGGTTTAACTTGTATAGATCACAATGATCAAGACCAAAATCAATACCAAGTATAGAAATCACGTCTAAATTATTATTAAAATCCTCATAAATTCCGTTTTGAATCAATTGGTCTCACATTTCAGACAATTTGTGTGAATACCTAACGAGTGTTGACTGTATTTGTTTGCAGCCATTGGACTCCGATTTGGAGGCGTTTTGTCTAAATTGGGACTAATTTTAGTGAAATCATTAACTAAATCACAATCTGCTCGCCTCTAACCGCCATAATGGCCACATCCAAGACCATTATCATCAGATTATTGGCCATACTATGCCTTAATTGTGCGATCGGTAGCGAAATTGGAGTTCCGGTACTTCTGTGGCAAAGCACCGCTGACCCGAACCTCAAGACAGTCCTCGACGCCCGCCGGCCGACAGTCAACCAAATCGACGCTCAAGTGTTGGCCGACGACTACATCGGAAAGACTGAAACCGTTGTGGCCTTCGTTCAGAACAGCCTCAATCTGGAGCAGTTCACCGACGAAGACGAGGACAAACTGACCGCCGTTAAGAAGATTCTGACCGACCACTCGACTAAACCGGTATTGATTTGGTTTCGTTGCTAAAGTGCCGATAGTATAAAATGACCAAACATTGTAGTCGTTTGTCTATAAACTTGTTAAGTCGGACAATATGTCGATCCCTTGTGTTATGAGTGACAGCGGGAGAGAAGTCGGCACTTCTTTGAAGTCAGCAATTTTCGGGGTTTATGTCAAACCATTTAATGATAATTTGTTACCCATTGACAGACTTTGCTCATCGATGTCCTAAACCCAGTCCGAGCCCTGTCTTCCAAAGGATTCCGAAGCGAACAATTGGATCGACTGAATGTCAGAAATGGAGATAAAGTTTACATTGAATTACCGAATGAGAGTTTGGTCGACAACAACGAACTATTGGCGCAACTCATGGCAGACATCCAGAAGAATGTTTCGAAGAACACACTATTTCTGATCACTGGTCGCCAGAATGGGTACAACTCGATTGATTTGGAGGCAATGGACAGCGCTGTCGCTCAGGACCGGCATAAGAGGGCAGCCGAAGCTGATCCTGGAGCTGATGAATCCGAAGAAAGTTCTGATGGCTCGATCAGCACCATTAATGACACCAATTTGGTGGTCTTCAGCGACGGTCAACAGGAGTGTATCTTCTTCTACACCACTCGCATAACAGTCAATGTCTACAATCTGACCACTCAAAGGAACGGCCCGCCGACAGAGTTGGCCTCCTATTCCAACTTCACGACACCGCAAGTGACCGGGCACACCGAGAGAATACTAAACCGAACCGCATCCCGATGTTGGGAAGTCCAGAACGTTACAGACACGCACACGATATACCAAGTAGAGCCGGCAGTACTGGACATCACTTATATCGACCAGAATGAAACCAAACTGGTCCTCCATTTCAAAATCGATTCGCCAAATTTTAAGAATACCAGGTAATCATGATTTTGATGCCATTCCTCGTCTAATATTGTGTATTTGTACAGTGACTTCTGGCGCCTGAAAGAGGCGACCGCTAGCCTCACATTCAGACCGGACAGTCCCCGTCACGGCAAGGGCGGTGAGTTCGACCTCATCGTCAACCAGACCGGCACCGCTGAAGAACGGTTCGGCTTCAGCTGTAGTTCGCTCACTATCTTAAGCGAAAAGCGTAACCTCACTAAGGAAGAAGAGATCGAAGGTTAGACTCTTAGAGTAGTTTGTTAGCGACTAATTGACCTAATCTTTGGTATCTTACAGAATTGATTCCCCAAATATCGATCCAATTCAGTCGCTTTCAGTTACAGCCATTCAGAAACCCGTATAACCAACATCCCGATCAGCGGAAGTACGTCTTCGCCGAGAGCTACGACTGCGAGGTCTGGTTCACACTTCCGCTATGGATGGGTTTGCTCACTCTTCTGGTCCTCTTCACCATTCTCTTCATTGGTGTCTATTATGTATCGATTGTCAAGACTCCCGACCGCTTCGAGAATCCCAAAGGAAAGCCTCTTATCATCTCAAATGTCGACGAATAGACACACATTGGACGCAAATTTTTGGCCAACTCTTCAACAAATATAACAAAACATTCGTTTCATATTTAATTTTAGATTTGCCTAAAATTCAGTGACAATCGAACTCTGTTTACCCCAACCGTAACGATGTTTGACTGTAAATCACGAAATATTTCGATTAGTTTTTCAATTTTTAGTTTAGAATTAGTTTATAAGTCTATTAATCGGTCTGTGATTTAAGTGCTAATCAAGTGATAAGAGTTGAGACAAACATTTCTTTTTCTGTTTCATTTCCAGAATTATTTCCACAATTTTTATTATTTACTTAAAGAAGTTTTTCAGAAATTATTTTTAGTATTAAATCGATTATTTTTGAACATTTATTTATGAGTTTGTCATCTAAGCCAAGAACCATTTCTGTTTAACCATGCTTGTTTAATAGATTCGATAGTATTATAGTTGCCCTACTCAATTAATATGTAAAACTAGTGATCAGGTGATTTCAATTGTGTGTTGTGTGCAGTGCATTATCGCTCTATCTTTCTCTCTGTTCTGACCGAAACCAATGCCTTCGATACTATGCGAACACAAATGCAACCTAAAGTGCCGTCAAATGTATTGTTTTTGCTGCCGATCTACAAATAAATGCCTTGTTGAACAGTTATTGGACGTATAACTTGTTAAATTTGGATCCTTTCTAATTGCGAATCGTTAATTGACGATTGTTTGTCTGTTGGGCTCAAAAAAAATAAACAAAAATCAAAGTCTATGTAAAGAATTTTGGTGTCAATTAATCACTGGTTGTCAGCAAATGTGTTAATCGATAATAAAATGATTGATTAAAACAATTGGTTTCCTATTAATTGCATTTTTCCTCATTTCGATGAACTTCTATGACTTATACCATACGTGAGATCATCACATAATTAGATGTTGTTTCACACTAGCTTGGTGAATAAGGTTTTACACTCATCTTGCTAATCCTACATTGTTGTGTAGTGCCATATCACTTCAAAATGCAAGTGTAGGGCACCCGGTATTCCCAGGTGGTCTCCCTCCCAGGTACTAACCGGCTCGACGCTGCTTAACTTCGGTGTTCAGATGGGAACCAGTGGTTTCAGCGTGATATGGCCCTACACATCAACACCACCATTAACTAGATTATTTTATTAGAACTTGTTCATGAAAAAAAGATGAATTGCTATGGTTTACCTGTATTGCTCACTGGTAATTTGCGATCACTGGTAAAGCCGGTCAATGAAAATGAATCACCATGCTATAATAAATTACCTAGCTACGTCTATCGTTCGATTCTCAGTAATCCTTCGCTCCTAATGCCGGTAATTGAGACAAAATTAAGTAGCAATCGGTTATTCATTGCCAGTGATTCACAAATTAATGACAAGTTTCCAAATGATTGACCAAAGATAGTGAGAGATAGTGACAGTTGTCGTGCAATCACTGCAATCACACCAATGATGTCAATTGAATTGAATTATTCGTCGAAAGCGATTGACATTTAAATCGGTATCCTTTGGAAATGTCTCCAAATATGATAGGATTTCCGTTATTGCGATCCGAACTCCGAAGTGATGTATAAATTGGGTAATAATTCGGTTTTTGTGTTAAGCTATTCCAAAGTCAGCCAATAATTTGTTTCTATAATTAACGCAATTTTTTTTCGTTCACATTGTTATTCAAAAACCGATTCGTCTTCTAATTAAAACTCTTCTTCTCTTCGCAAACATAATAATAAGTTTTGTGTTTTGTTGTAAAGTATTTTTTTATTCTTTTTATTCGTTATATTAATAAATATTAATCGAAATTATGCTCAAATTAATTATTAGTTTGCTTATTGTGACACACATTTGCGTTACGGCACAGCAGACCAGCAAAAACATCGCCAACGGTAACGATCCCTCTCGTCATTACCTCGCTATTCAACTATTTTCGCATCGCTATTGTATTAACTCATTTAGTCAATTACTCGCTCATCACTAATGAATTTTAAATTCAGTTAACTTTGGCTACAAATACACAGAAACTAACACTTATTTGACAAATATATTAGCTATTTAAACAAGGTCAAACTTCCTAATTCCTAAATAAGCAACCTTAATTGATCAATAAATCACTAATCAACTTATAACCATTATGATCATGCTCATTTTCCAATTAGACGAAGTTGACATCACGACAGTCGTGTCCAATAACAAAGATGTCATCGGCTTTGATGACAAACAGCCGTCCAATGAAATACCGAAATCCGATGACAAACAGAGTTTCGGTGGCGAGGAGAACAAGCAGTTCCAGGGTGGCGACAAGAAGTTCGAATCCGACCAAACACCCAAAGAGGGCGAGTTTGTGCCCAGGAATGACGGACAAGATAAGTTTGGTGAAGAAAAACCAATAGAGAAAGTGCCGGACGACAAGTCGACGGTTGGTATCGGCGGCAGTGAAGGCAAGGACAAGGATAAGGACTTTCCCTACAGTGACAGAGGAGGCGACGACAAGACCGACAATAAGGCCAAACCCGACGGCTTTCAACCAGATTTCGGAAAAGATCAAAAACCAGATTTCGATTTAGGAAAAGATCACAAGAGAGTGGATCCCAAAGACAATACTGGTATCGACGACAAGTTCAACACAGAGAAGGACACAGGCGTTGAGTTCGGAAAAGATGTTCCCGTCGCGGGTCCGGACGCCACTGATGGCAAACAACCGGCCTTTGGTGGCAAAGAGCCGTCGTTTGACGGCAAGGAAGGACACGACAGTCGGTCTGGAAATGGCAAAGATTACAAGGATATGAAGAGTGGCGGTGTCGGCGATGCCGGTGCGGTGTTCGACAAATTGCTCGAACAAATCAGAGGAAACTTTCGGTCAGAGCTGGAATCAGTGCCCTTGGCTGAGATCGAGCCGTTCAAGCATGGTCGTTGGGGTCAGTGATCAGTCCGGCTTATATCGTATTAGTATAGGCCATATAAATATTCTTTAGGAAATTAATTTGCCGCATTACCAGTGAAAATGGACCATGATAATTGTTGGTTGGAGTGATCCTATTGTTGCCATCGGTGTTAGTAATTGAATATATGCTAATAATTCGATACTAATGGCGCATAACTTAACATAAATTGAGAATCCATTGAAAAGGGATATCATCTAAACTGATGTTTCCGATTATTTTGGCCTAAATTTGCCTTAAAATACAACTTTTCGGAGTAATCGACTTCCAAGTGGCGACTCCCGTAACTCGATAGGCTAACCTCAACCAGCAAGCTCAATTGTCCTGAAAAATATTCAGGCTTTAATATGAATTAATTTCTATACTTATTCTTATTATTCCAATAATTTATGATTAATTTCACTATGGATAATCTAGTTGACTAACTAGTTCAATTTAAATAACTTCCAAAAATATCTAGTCTATAGAGCATTAAATTAGTCGAAGTTATTGTTCTGATTCGATGGCAGACAATGAACAATAGACTTAACACTCGTCAACGCATTAACTTTTATTACAATGTTTTTCATTCAAATTTCATTCCACTAAAGGATCGGTTAAATTGCACTCTGGAGTAGTGCACGGATTGACTAATGTCGAGCGCTTGGGAGAGGTTCGGGTGATTCCCGAGTCCGACTCCAAGAAGCTTTTGGTGGGCGACATCGCCGTCACTGATGTCGAGGCCGACTATAAGGCAAACGCAAAGCTCTTCCATCGCGTGTCGATCAGTAACCGGGAGCTGAAGCTCTCCCTCAAGAAGGCTATCGTCACCGCGAAACTGGAGGTCGACAACAGTCGGAAGAAACTGTACGTTAAAGACATTCAGCTGAAGGAAACCGAAGGGTTCGGTGTGAAGAGCGGTAAACTGATCTGGCCGTTCAACAAACTGACCGATGCCATCGTCAAGAGCCAGGAGCACGTGATCAAGGACATCATCAAGAAGGAGTTGAGCCGGTATATGGGCAAAGCCGTCGAGAACATCCCGTTCGATGATGTGTTCGCCAACTTGTTCTAGTGACTAGAATCTAGTCATTTATCAGCTGTTGGTCTTATTCATTGATTTTGTACATTCCAAATAAAGAGATAATTTCAATTACCAATTCGTAAAACATGTTATCAAATAGTAATCTTGCAGAATATGATGGGAACTGCCTTTAGACGACCGCTTTAACTGATCGGTCGGTTGAAAGAATACTTTTCTGTTGTTTAACATTTTTATTGATAGTGATTACCAAAAGTGTTTATATTAGTTAGCGAACCATCAAAATAGATGACATATAAAAATCATTGTTTCTAAAATTGGCTGAGCATGATCAAATTAGAAATTCGAATGAATTGTCGGCTCGATTACTTTGTGGATATTGTTTTTAATGAAAAACTTAGCATTTTCAATTGAAAGTGAAGTCAATTTTGGGCCGCATATTGTTTAATCATGCTAATTTGTCTGATATTAATGCCGACACAAAAGCGGGTCTAATATAAAGATAAATACTCTGTAGAAGAGTTTCGCCAATTTATTCCTCAGCGGAAGACGTGTTCATCAATTTGGTCAGAAAATGGGTTACTATTTGAAGAGACGCTGGAATTCAAATACAAATATTTCAGGAATAGATTCGATGCAAAAACAAATTATTTAACTTATTATCTGTTTTGTGAAGAATTCTTTTTGATAGAATACTTCGGCATATATTGTGATATCGGGTTTGCGTTGAGAGCCATATAATCATTGCATTTACATTACAATTGACACATAAATGCTAACAAAATAACTGAAAAGTATTAATAGTATTAATGGCTTTCGGTTTTCGACCAAAAATATTGTGATATTAAATGAATGGGAGAGTCGGGGAGAGAGAGAGAGACCAGTTATCAGGTCTCCAAAGTTTGTCTAAAGAGCTCTTCACTTGACTTAAATATTTTATCAATAAATTATAAATGCCTTTCTTCTATTTTGCATACCTTGCATGATAGTTTCTAAATTTAATCTCTAATTTGAATATTAATTTAATACGTTTTTCAAATCCATTGGCATTCACTTCCAATTGATTACAATAGAAAATCTCTTTTTCATTGATAGTTTAAAATAAGACCTTTTTTGGTTGATTCTAATTGTTCGGACACAAGAATGAGCAGTGATCGAAGAGTTGTTGAATCGATTAGCTCTGGCGTGACTCTCAATTTGTGCATGGCACTCTCTTGGCACTGTCTTGATGTCTGGTGGCTCGATGGCGATGACGGCATCTCTCACTTTCATCTGCGGCGAAGAGAGGAAAGGCTTTCCTCCGGCGATCAGACTCTGATGGCAGGTATCGTCTGTGTCTATGGCCTAAAAATAGGGACACTATTGGTGTGGAAGAGAAGAGTCGGTTATATTGTATGAGATATTAATAGACATGAAAAGCGGTTCTCTTCGGACCTAATTGTGTGAGTGATTCACGAAAATGAGTGAAAGAGAGAGCATTGGGAGAGAAATGCATTTATTTTTACCTTTTTTGTGGAGTGAAACTGCTTTTGTGTTTGTCTTACATCGGAGACGACACTACTATATAAACAGGTGTTCACTCCTCACTCGAGCACATCCTAACAGTGTTCGTCTGTCTGTCCACTCATTCGTCGGTGCAGTCAAGTGTTGTACGCTTTTTGTGTCTCTCTTATTGTGGTCTTCACTCCACTCAAGACATCTCTCAGACCTGTTCCCCACTCTTCAGTCGGTGTGTGTGCCGTCCGTCCCGTCCAGACCTCGTCGTCTCGACTAATGTTTCATATTCTGTGTCTCTCTTAACGTTGTGTCCAGTCAATTCCACGCCAATCACCATGGTGCTAATGTATAGCAGACGGACTTCCACTGCCATATTCCTCCTATCGATCGTATTACTTGAAATGATCTTGATCAGTGACTTGATCAAGCCCGCACAGGCCAAGAAGAAGAAGCTAATGAAGAAGTTGAAAAAACTTATGCCAATCATATCGCTAATCAGTCTCATAGCCAAGAAGAAGCCCAAGATCATACCGCTGCCAATCCCTATGTAATATTACCATAATCACTGATTCTTGGCATTATTCGAATTTCTAATTGTATGCATAACTCATTTCAGACCAATGAAAGCGCCAGAAATGCCGTGCCCTGAACCGTCATACGGAGGTGGAGATATGGTAAGATTACCTTGTTCATTCGAGTTGAATTAATGATATCAAACATGTTTGTATTTGAAATGAATTAGCTAGAGAATTCAATCGATAATAATATTCTAACTAATGAATAGCAAATATAATATTCCATTTGCTTAGCCCATTTTCACCATTTTCACCATGTGATACATTTTCGCCATTAGCGTTTATGTCACACCTTTGTGCTAATAATAACCCAATATTTGCGTAGATTTTGCGTCAGATCTCTAAACAAATTGAGACATAATCTCAAACAATCTCTCGTTTCCTGATTTGCAGACAATTAACAGAATTTTGTTGGTTTTCGTTGTTATTCGCCAATCAATTAGCGTTTGATTAATTGGCGATTGTTTTCACTCTTAATTGTAACTAAACTTAACTTTTAGGGCTACGGCGGCGGCGGTGGCGGTGGATATGGCGGAGGAGGCGGAGGCGGATATGGCGGCGGAATGTCCGCTGATATGGGCGGTTACGGCGGCGGCGACGGCGGCTACGGAGGTGGCGGTGGAGGCGGATATGGCGGCGGTGGCGGAGGCGGATATGGCGGTGGCGGAGGAGGCGGTTACGGCGATATGGGTGGCGGAGGCGGCGGCGGCTACGGCGATATGGGTGGCGATAGTTATGGAGGTAATGACAAGCAAAACGCTGACCATGCTGCTAATTCCGTTGCAGACGATGAGGGTAGTTATTATTACGGTGATGCTGAGCAATCAGGTAAATTCTAGTGCGGCCGACCTCGCTCACAGACAGCCGGTGTCGGCCAATGGAATGTCTTGAGTTAGTCCGGTGCTGATCGCGGCAGTGGCTGCCGACCGGTGCTGACTGGGAAGGGGTCGGCCGCGCGACAGTCGCCTATTTCAAGTTTGGTTAGGTAATTGCATGTCGCTTCTAACTAAAACGCCATAGGTAAATTAGTGCAGCTATTGCATCGTGGTCGCTTCGGACAATTGGTCCAAAAAGTCAATAATAACCCTGGCTATAAAGCGTAGAACACAGTAGTAATAAGTGCAAAACCTCCTGTTTGTTGTCCAGGTGGCGGTGGCGGTGGATATTAGTTAAATAGATTCAATCATATCACTCGTCCCAACACCGCATCCCATAAACGCACAGCACGTTTGCGGCCATTCATTCATTCACTTTCATCCGAGTCATCTGTCAATTCCAAAAATGTGTCCAAATTGTCCGTCAATTTCAACCAAAACCCTTCCAAAAAATGTGTCCAAAATTTTTGTTCCAAAAAATGTCCACAAATTTTCCAATTATTTAAAATTTTCTTTTATGTCCAAAAATGTCTGTCTATTTATAAATTGTCTAAATCATGCCTCAATTACCTAGTTTATAGTTTATATTGCCATTCCTCTGCCAATATCCTCCAGTACAGTACAAATTACCCCTTTCTCCCACTTCCACTTCCATTGTGACCCTATTTCGGCCCCCAATTACCCCCTATTACTCGCTATCCATCAAAACCTCAATCATGTGTTGACTACTTAAGTGAAACTCCCGTCCCGTCGTAGCCCACAATGAAAAAACTCATTAACAGCTCATATCGTTTGTTGTGAAAGCCCTTAACAAAACAATTACCTATCAAACAGTAAGCCCTCTATTCAGGAAATAATATTCGAGAAAAATCTCTTCAAAAATATCCCTTTCGTTGTCCGAAAAGTTCATTTCATTTCATAAACTCATTACAATTTTTTTCTTCAAAATTTCTTCAATTTATTTGTCAAACATTTTGCCTTCAAATGACTTCATTCCCGTCAATGAGTTTCTATTTTCTTCTTTCTTTATGTCGACAAAAGTTCTAAATTTGTTGTTTTCGTTAATACCCTTTCTATTCGAAGCCTTTTTTTCGCCATTAATTGTAAAAATCTTTTGTATTTTTTGTACTATAATTGTGTTTTAGACGAAAAAGTTTCTCTTTTTCTATCTTTTCTCTCCTCAAAAGTTCACTGTTTATTGTGTCTAATGTTGTGTCTGTAAAAAAAATGTCCAAAAACTCGATTTTTGTTTTCAATTAAGCATTTTTTCGTCTAATCTAATGTAAAGATAACTTCACTATTTGCTCGTTGAATGTCTCGTCCGTATTGTCTCAAATCATTTTAAATGCTCAAACATTTAATGTCCAAAATTTTGTGTACCTTTTTATAGTCGCTTATATTTTTAGATCAAAATTTTCAATTCAATTCACAACTCTGTCTATAAATCACTGATCATTTTATGTGTCAAACTCTTTCCTCATCCAAAATCTTGTAAATTTTGTGCCAATTCTTATGTGTTTCTAAATTTTCTAAATGTCTGTTATGTTTTGTTTTTCTTTCCGATGTCTTACGTATTAAAACATGTTTTCGTGTTAAGTGTTTTCAAATATCTCTTCAATATTGTTGGCCAAAAATGGCTTCGATCGCCATTTCTGATCAATACTAAACATGAGCAAGCTTATCTATTATCTATGGGTGCCATTCACCCAACTCTAGCCCACTATTTCTGTTAGGAATCAGTTGTAACTCCTATACAAGTCCTCAAAAGGCATAACACAATCGATTTGTAATTCGATTATATTTCTCAAAGTCTATAAATACCAGGAATAGTCTTGAATAGTATTGAATCCTCTTTTCATAACTGCATTTCTGTCCCATTTTCCGCACAACTCTTCTCCAACAGAATTAATACCACTTTTCATACAACGATTCCTTTTTATTGTTTGCCTTAATAATAATGTTTAGACGACTGGGAGTGCACTGACTCTAAGACTCTCTGATAGACAACAAAATGGTAAACATTTTCACTTATTTTTGACTCCAATTTCGTAATACTCTATAACACTAACAATAAATCTATAATTCAGTTAACAATTCAATAGATTTCATTCGATTCTAATTATAATTCACTTCAATTCAATGCTTTTTCGGCTAAAACCTCACAAACAATACATCAAATCAATTGTCTTCTCCTCTAATCTCTTCTCTACATTGGCTTCCATTGTCTGCGACTCTTATTATATACAAAAAGCACTTTTTCTTCTATTCTTTGGTCGGTTTCTCTTATTTTCGCCACTTTTTCACGATTTCACTTAAAAAGAATTCACTGTAACCAAGATTACTGCCAATTGGCTCACATTCGGCCAACGATTGTCTCGTTATCTGACAAATAAAAGTTTTGTGCCATAGAATAGAACCGATTTTGGTCACAAAAAAAGTGAAATAAAATTTTATATTCGCCAAAATCTGTTTATTGTCCAAGATTAAATCGCATCCACTTCCCATATTAGACCCTTGGATGACCTATTATTGCTGGAACGGTGTGCATGACATCTCTTAACTAGTTATTAGTTCTGGTAATGGACTGATGTGATGGACCGGTAATAAAGGATTTGATTGTATGCGCAAAAAATTCGGTGAATTATTGTCTGCGAAATGCTATTTAAGAAACCGGAAGACCAGTCGTGCCATCGGTTTGTGTATAAGTATAGAAAAGTAAGAGAATTAACGAATTGATTATTGTTTGCATCGAATTCTCAACTAATTGTGAATTCAGTTTCGCTCTAATCCGACACATCATTAATATTAATGTCTTGTCTGTCGTGACCGACGGCCAGATTACGCGGATCGGGTGGAGAACGTCATACAGAACGACGTGATCAACGAGATGGCCAAACACCAGATCGTCATCGACAAGAAGTGGCTCAACAGCTGACCTCCGCGGCCACGCTCTTAGTCATTATCTCCAGATTGCGATGTCTGGTCATTCTCAGCGACACCAAAGCGAACCTCTCTATCTCTCACATAATTTATCAAACCTCCAGAACCCGAATCTACCTTGTTAATATTTGTAAATAATTGTTCAAGTGCAATAAAAGTTTTGCGGTCGAGTCTGATTTTGCATGCTATTTGTTAATTGCTACTCCAAACAAGTGGTTCATCCTTATCATATCTCGACAATGTCAATTTGTCGATTATCCTAATGATCCCAGTGATCACTTGCAAGAGTATTCCACTAATTTTCCATTTCGATTCACTTTCTTCCAAATCACTAATTGAGTGGAACTTTCCATTCATAGCCGTCTATCGCAAGCCATGTCTGAGATATGGCGCTAATGATAGCGCCTCTCAATAGTGATTGACATTTCATTGTTAACTTTGCTGATAAAATCAGCGCTTTTTTAGTTGAATCAGTCGAAAGAATTATATAACAGTGGCCTTGAGATGCGTATGGGGAGAGAGAGGCCGGTGCGGCACAACCAGGGTCACAGCCAGAGCCAGGCGGGCAGCGCAGGTGGTCTCGCAGATGGATGCCAGCCATGCATATCCCTCCCGATTATCTCATCGCTACCTCCGGTGGCCTATCATTGCCGCTATCTCTATGAGACGCACATAATTAGCGCTTTTTGCAGAGATCAGGGACAGTCATGGCTGGGGGAACGGCTGGCGTACTCTGTCTTTGTGTCTGCGCAGACATTCTGCACCGAATGTGATACTCGCCAACGGTATTAACTGTCGCGAACCAAAGTCTTGGCTCAGACGCGAGTCTGGACTTGTGCTCAGTTGGTAACGGCTTTCGCTTTCGGTTTCTCTGCAACTCTTAACTCGGCTTTTCTGCCATTCCGTGCGATAACACTCTGTCGTCGAACTAACCGTAAGTCTTCGATATTATCATCTCTAGTGTTCGACAATTGTAATTGTCTCAAGAATTTGCGAAATATAGCGATTATAAATAGAGCACGCTAATTGATACACACTATTCATTATGTCTACCATAATATCAGGAAATTTACCTGTTGATTTTGCCTGAAAATTTACCTGTCAAGCTATGATCAAGTTCCAATATCGTCATATAAAACTATTTATTCGTAAACTATTGCTGGTTCTAATTACAATTTGCATATGGAAATTTTTAGTTATCAAATACTTTACTATTTGCCTAGAAAGTCGTAAACGTGTCACTTTCCGCTAGAATATACCGTTACGAATGCAACTACTGTTACTATTAACACGAACAAAGTAGTCGTACATTTCAAGGCTCGGCTTCGGAATAATTAGTGAATAAGTCATTTGTTTAAATATTAATATTATGTTCGAACCAGCAATTCAGTCATAACTGGTGGCGCGACTAATGCAAGAATGTGTCGGACAAAACACCTTTTGATATGTGATGTGAACGCAAAGTTAGAGATTGCACAGCCGTTGAGCTGTCAATGCGAGCCATTCAAGTCAGATCAACCTTGCTCAGTTTAATCAAATGCACTCATAATAGTTCATCTAGTAGAGATTCCAGTAGCAGATAATATCAAACTTGCTATTTGAGTGATATTATATCAATATGTAGTGTCGATTGGGTTGAGTGTTGACAGCCATTCGCATACACGTATCGATCGAATACTCAGATTCTGAGTCTCAGAACTCCACATTTTAGCTGAATCTGAGCCCAAGTTTATGTTTATGTTTTGCCAGACATCGGCGGCTCTGGACTATCAATAGTTGACAATTGAATGGCATATCGTTTTCGCAATTCAGGGCCGATAAACAGACAACTCTTTCATTGGTTGCGCTCACAGATAGAGAGGCCGTCGTTATTAATACATGTAATTAGTAATTATTAATTAGTAATACTGTAATTGAAAATCAATTTCCATACGGGTTTGAGACATATTTGACGGCATTTCTCTTCAGCCAAGCAACGTTAAGACAATCAGCACCATGGTTGATCCCAAGCAAGTGACCCAAATCAAGCTGAACAACGGTCTGTCCATCCCGGTCGTTGGTCTGGGCACATGGCAGGCGCCGCCCGACGGCTCGCTCTACCGAGCGGTCCGAACGGCCATCGATGCCGGCTATCGACACATCGACTGCGCCTATGCCTACCAGAACGAGGAAGAGGTCGGCAAAGCCATCAACGATGCCATCAGTGAGGGAAAGGTCTGTTCGACAAACTTGTTAATGCAATAATCGACGAAATCCGATACATTCGGTGCCAAATTGGTGCCTGACTGGAGCTAAATTGATGACTTGGACATTAATTTTATCGCAATAGCGTTATCTCAAAGTAAAGTAGTAGTCTTTAATCGCTAATTGATTTATAGCCAAAAAACTTTCCAAAAGAATTTCCTGAACCTATTGACAGACCAGAGATAAGGCGATCGGAGGAACAATAGTCATGTTTTATGATATTTTATGCACAATAGACTACACCTGTACTGTGCCTGTGCTCGGCATAGGTGTGCCGAATGTGCCACAGCTTTGTCTCTTAGGATTACTTGAGTTACAGCGGGAAGGAATGCAATTCTTGTTGGGATTATGTAAATGTATTGTGTGTTACATGCGTTATGTAAAGCAATATAATGGTTGAGTTGATCTGAATTGATCTTGTTAATGTTGTTAATGTTAATGTTAGTGTCTGGTGTTAAGAGTTTTACGAGACTATCAATTTAATGGTCTGACACTTGCGAATTGATGCTATTTATTGAACATACCATTTATCAGACTTACAATTAGAATACTTGTTATAACAAGGATTTTAAAATGATATGATAGATCAGTTTCCTCATTTGATCCACTTTATTTTTATCAATTTGAGCAATGCACTTTTTATTCTTTCGAAAAATTCAATTTTCTGGACAAATGAACGAACAGAGAATCGCTAAATCGATGGTAGAATGGGAGTCCATCGCTCATAGAATGACCCGGTAATGGTAATCATGTCCATGTCACATTTTGTTTTGACTTGAATAAAAATAGATAATCAAAAATAAATTGAAAGAATAATAACATGCGATGAGTTGAGATCACTAACTGATTGCGATCACTATTCAGGTCAAGCGGGAAGACCTGTACATCGTGTCCAAGCTGTGGCTAACCTTCTTCCGCCGGGACCGCGTCCAGGTGTGCATCAAGAAGATCTTGGCCAAACTGAACACACCGTACCTGGACTTGTGTCTCATGCATTGGCCGATGAGCTTTGGCGAGAGCGACACCGAACTGGTGCCGGTCGGAGCCGACGGTAAGGTCATCGACGGAAAGGTGGACTACTTGGAGGCCTGGCAGGGACTGGAGGACGCCGTCAAGGCTGGTCTGGTCAAGTCGATCGGCATCTCCAACTTCAACAAGGCCCAGATCGAGCGCCTCTTGGCTTCGGCCAAAATTGTGCCCGTGACCAACCAGGTAACTGTGATAATACCTGTTTGGTTGGCTATAAATTGACAAAAAGACCAAACGCCAAGACATTATGAAAACTATGATATTCTAAATGAAATTCTGAATTACTGTTCGATGATTAGGTCGAATGTCATCCGTATTTGGCGCAGAAGAAGTTGAAGCAGTTGTGCGAAGGAAAGGGCATAACTCTGACCGCGTACTCTCCGCTCGGAAATCCCGGCTCTCAGGTGAACAGCGCTTCAGATAAGGACAAACTTCTTAAGGACCCGCTGGTCAACAAACTGGCCCAGAAGTACAACAAGAATGTGGGACAGATTCTGCTGAAGTTCCAGGTAATTTCACTGATGATCTAGAATCTAGATGGTCTCAACAACTTATTGACCCCGATTTGTCGTTTTAGGCCCAGAGAGGCGTTATAGTGATCCCGAAGAGTGTCAGCGAAGACCGCATCCGCTCCAACATTCAGATCTTCGACTTCGAGCTCACTCCCGAAGAGTTGGCATCTTTGGAGGCGTTGGACCGCAACTACAGGTCGTGTGTGTTCGACGTGTCGGGTATTCCCACACTTCCGCAATACCCGTTCAAAGAGGGCATCGAATACTGAGACCGGAACTGAATTGTCAAGAATTAAGAAGATTTTCGTATTATTTTCATAAGTTTTATCATTTAGTCTGAAATCAAAAATAAACTTATGATTTGATTACGAATTTGTCGTTTGATTATTTGCCATTCACTAATTGACCTGATCAGTGAACACACACTAGTATAGCCAGTTCAACTACCAGGTAAAAGTATTAAACTCTGTAAATGTTCTAGTTAAATTCCAACACCACCTTGTTCAATTTGTCAGATGACGTGCTTCTTGGCTGACAACTACAGACAAACCTTAGTTCTGATAAAAATTAACTTTACTAGGAGGAGCTTGTCAATTCTACCAATGCAAAGAGATAAAGAATGTGCTGACATGAACGAGCAAGGTGGCATTTCGATACCATCCATGCCATTTATGAGCGTCACATAGCGAACAGTATCGGGCGTTGACTGTAGTGTTATGTAATGAAACACTTGTGTTGTTGTGATGTCTGTCCGACTCTTATGTAATTCAATGCTATTTTAACCAAAACTCTAATTAAATAAGTTTTAAATCGACTGATGTTTGGTTTGACTGCGAAATGATATCCAGGCGTTTGGGATCTGATACTCAAAACAACCAAAAATGTCGGCCAAAGAAGTGGTCAATAAATACACGAATTATGTGTCGATTCCGTTGAAGTATTTGTGTGTCTCGGCTCTGATGCTGGCCATCGGTGCCGTCGGTGACCAACTTTTAGCGCTCAAGAGGACGCCATTCAACTCATACCTGATCGCCATCTCAGACACACTCATCCACGGAATCATAGCCTTCTTCAGTTGGCTTCTGGTCTATGTCTTCAAAGACCAACCGATTGGCGAGTATATGCTTCTCGTGGAGGCCTTCCTCTGCGGTCTGACCGCATCGGCCATCGACTTGGACCATGTGATCGCAGCTATGAGTTTTGACATTAAGGTTTGTGTCAATCACTTCAAGGATCAGATGCAAACACCGAACTCCAGACCAATCGTCTGCGAACTTCAATAACCTTTGCGTTGATAATTGAGACCAAACTAACTATCCTTCGGTCCGAACAGATCATCGGTCACCTGACAGGTCGACCCTTCCTCCACAACACTACACTCACACTATTGATATCGATGGCCATTATCTCGATGGCACTGATCCGCCACAACTGGATGTTCTACACCTACGGCTGGATATTCCTGACGGCGAGTCTGAGCCATCACTTGCGGGACGCCGTCCGTCGCGGCTTCTGGTTCTACCCGATCCACACCAAACCCGTGCCCTATTGGGCGTATGTCCTGTTTCTGACAACTTATCCGATGATCTGTTCGATACTCATGGATATTGTGGCCAAAGAATGGTTAGACAGGCATTCGGTTGACCACAACTTCAAGTACAAGACCGTAAACCTGGACGTGGAAGAGGTCTGACGGACCGACATTCCAACCAAAGTCATGGCATTTCAACTGTCGATCCTTTACTCCTATTTTAGTCATATTTTTTTACACGAATTGTTATATAATTTTGATTTTGTGATTAAAAAATAAATAATTTGTTAATAACAGGTGTTTTGAGTCAATTTAATTAAGATTAAGAAAGTACTGTCAGTATTGCCAATAACCTTGAAGAGTGTGCTCAATGTTACATTAATCTTGTTTATCTAACTTTATGGCCACATATCAAGCAAAAAGTGCTGATAAAAGAATATTCTAAACGATATTTTGTTTCACTCGAATTGTATGTTCAAATTGAAATTGAATTGAACAAGTTTGTCGCCAAGTTAACTATTAACTAGTTGATTTGAAACTACCTTGATGTTTTGTTGTTAAATTAGATTGAATTCTATTCATGGAAACCAACCAACGGTTGAAGTGCAAGGCCGCTGTGGCCACTGCCCCTCTTCAGCCTCTTGTCGTCCAAGATATTTATGTGGATCCGCCAAAGAGAGGCGAAATTCGAGTGAAGATAATCGGAAGCGGTATTTGTCGCTCAGACCTCCACATAATGGACACCAATATCGCCAACGACTTCACATTCCCGCTGATTATGGGTCACGAGGCGTCGGGTGTCGTCGAGAGTGTGGGCCCCGGTGTGGACCAGTTCCAAGTGGGCGATCATGTGATTCCTCTCTGGATTCCCAATTGTCTCAAATGTGATTTGTGTCTGAACCCGAGGACAAACCTTTGCCGCACAGGTATGGAATGTCTTTTGCCATTCATTTGTTGACACATTGACACTGAAGGCACTCAGGAGACCATGAATGTGATGCCCGACGGCACGACCCGCTTCTGGTCACTGGACGGCAAACCGATATACAAGTCGATCGGTTGCGGAGCTTTCAGTGAATACACAGTTATGCCGAGCGAGTCATTACTGGTGGTCGACAAGAGGGCCGATCTGAACAAAGTCTGTCTGATCGGGTGCTGTGTGGTCACCGGCTACGGGAATGTGGTCAAAGTGGCCAGGGTTGAGCCCGGCACCCAAGTGGCCGTCTTTGGCCTCGGAGCTATCGGCTTGGCTGCCATCAGGGCTGCCAAAGAGAGTGGCGCTCAGAAAGTGATTGGAGTGGACATCAACGAAGACAAGTTCGCTTTGGCCAAGAAGTTCGGGTGCGATCAGTGCGTGAATCCCAACCGATTAGACGAACCGTTCAAATCTGTTGCAGAACTGTTCCAATCGTACGGTGGACTCGATTACGCTTTTGAATGCATCGGCAATGTTAAGGCCATTGAGACCGCGTTTCGGTCACTGAACCGATGGGGCGTTTGTGTTGTGGTCGGACTGCCGCCGAAGGGATACAACGTTTCGGTCGATCCCTGGAATTTACTGACGGGTCAGAAACTGACCGGAAGTTTCTTCGGGGGCTATAAACCGAGAGAAGGAATCGAGTATTTGGTGGACAAACATTTGAAGGGTAACTTAGATTTGGACGCATTCATAACGCATAGGATTAAACTGGAAGATGTCAACCATGGCTTCGAACTCATGAGGAAGGGGTTGGCCATCAGAGTTGTCATTGAAAATGGTGTCTGACCTCAAATTCCTTTTTAAAATAACATTTTGAAAGTTTATTTGGAAATATTTATAATACAAATGAGATTTAAAACTATTTGACATTAAGAGAAATGATTTCTTCGGATAGAAGTTATAGAAAACTAAAACAAATTATAAACTATTTGAAAATTAATGAATGAAATAACAATTGGATGGCCTATCAGTAGAATTGGCAGGACTTGATGTCGCGGTACTGAAGGGTCAGATTGTTGGGCAGCCGAGCCATCAGATGAGGCAAACACCAGAGGATATTGATCTTGTCGTTGAACTCACAGACCAGCGACCGATTAGGCCGTTCTGTCAGCGCTTCCATCGCCGCCTTTACCGATGCGAACGTCAGGTCGTGAGCGCGCGAGACATTGATGTGTGACAGTTGAGGACAATCGCGGATCAGGTTTCGGAACAACTGGTCGTTTAGCTCAGATAATACAACTTTTTCTAGTCTTTTCATTCTTGAAAACCATTGGACATAATCGCCGTCTTTTGGATTGAACTGAACGTAAGTCAACTCCACTTTCTTCAGATTTAGAAACAAAGCCATGGCTTCGACGGCATCGATGGTCAGAGGACTGGATTCAATACGAAGAGTCGTTAGTTTCCGACATTTCTTCAGCTGTTTTATTCCGATAAAGTCGATGACAGGTATATCGCTATCGATGAGTAGATGAAAATATTCGAGGTTTTCCAGATTGGAAACGGCTTTGAAGAAGTCGTGGCCTTCGTATATGCTGTTGATATCGCCGAACATCGAGCAGTGAAGACGAGTGATCGAAGTAAACTTGTCGCCGATTATGGCCATCGACTCGGGCTCTTCTAAATCGAATATATTGAGCACTTCCAGGTTTGTCGGGTTCTTATCGCCCAATAACTCAATCGCTTCTTCAGTGAAGACATGTCCGGGAATTTTCAGATATTTGATGTTTGGGTTTATGTATTTGAAGGCCTCTCCGATGTAATCCTCGACATTCAACTTGCGTTCACTATTCGACAAGAGATTCATCAGACAGAAGACCTCAATGTTCTGCCACGACCTCAGCATCTCTGCAATGGACTCTTCTTTGATCATCAAAGTGCTGGCCTCGATCTGGAAGACTCGGATGTCGGGAAACTTGAGGCAGAATTGAGTGACCTCTTTGCGAGTCACTGATAGGTTGATGTCGGCGCACATCAGTGACAAATGGATCAGTTGTCTGCTCTGAAGACTATTGGCCACCAGTTTCAGGACCTTTCTCCTCGGCGGACAATTGCCGAGACATAAGTTCAGTTTTCGGAGATTAGAATAGTTGGAGATAACCCGCGACAGAGTGTTGTTGTATTTGGAGTGAATGTACTGATGGCCGAAGTCATTCATTACGACGACAGATGTCTTCGAATCGATGGCCAGTCCGTAGGGCTTAAACTCTTTTAGGTGTGATATTTGCCGAACGTCTTCAATCAAAAGACTTGTCTTGAAGTCGAAATTGGTTTCGATGACTGATAGCCACCGACGACAGACCTTTTGCGACACTAATTGGGTCTTCAGATCCAAATTACCGAAAATCTTTATCAACACT
>JAQGBE010000233.1:0-23484 GCA_034698225.1 Scheloribates latipes | reverse complement strand
CTACCATTGGTCCCAAAAATGGGACTGGCATTATTCTATGCACTTAGAGAATTATTCACTTATGGCTTATTCACTTAAAGAACATTTCCAGTACTTAAATCTACGACCGATTGAAAAACTGAAAAACTGACTGAGATTTTAATGATAAGCCAGTCCATTGAAATTCAAGAGCCCTATCAAACGCTAGGCTATTGTTCGGTTGGGCTTATTCTTGGGCAATGATGGCCAGTGGGGGGCGTTGTGTCAGCTGGTCGTGGGTCTGATCCAAGTGAAGACAATTGTCCTCAAGTCAGATGATTTATTGTCAGCTTATGGGGTGTCCTATTGATTGGGGAAGTGCTCCGACACGACCCCAACTGGCACTCAATGGTGTGTTCCGCTGGACATCCCATCCATTGTTGCGGTCCAACAGTTGCTATTCTATGGCAACGAATTGTGTTTAATCATAAAACACTCGTTAACTAAGAAAATGATTAATTTATTATTGATTATTAAAAATATTACATAAATCGCTTTCAAAATCAAAATTTAGAACAAATTTATTGTGAAATGAATTCGAGATTAAAAAATAGATTTGTATTTAATTTATGAAAAAAGGGAAAAATATGTCAAACGAGTGAAGACAATAAAGCATTGATTTATTGCCGGCTTATAATCAGATCTAATCTGCGAAACGAATTGAGATAAATGTCTGTATTGAGTGTTCGATCGCGAGTTATGTCTGAAATTAATTTGAGTCCATGTCATGGAGTGGTTATCTGCGGATAGGCTGAGTGCGGACAGCATTCAAATCGATCCTAATTTGTTGGCTCACTTTGTAGCGACACTTTTGACGCAAGGTTAAGAACCTCAGACAACAATTGATTGCCTTATCGCTAGAATGGCTAAATGAGCTTGATACATTCACGCTCTATGCTTGATATGTCAATTTGATAGCCAAATGTGGATGATTTGCAGGTATTGTCTGCGCAGGCATTGTCTTCTTGGACTGCAAATTGTGAGAAAACAGACTTTAAATTATGGTTTTGTGCGATTCGAGCGAAACATAATTCAAATCTTTAAAAACACATTCAAATTATACCAAAAAATCCTGTTTTCGAACAAAAAAATGATTAAAAATTTAATTAAGTGGGAAATTATACGCTTTGAGGGGAACTCCGAAACAAAGGAAGAGCTGGCGGTTAATGCAAAAGTCATTGATAACAATGGATATTAGTCTGGGTCTGGGCTGAGGGCCGGCACTGAGTGAGACAAATGTGGCCAAAAGTGAACAAACGATCGCTTTTAAAAAGGGTAACCAATTTAATGGTTGCATAATTCACATTCGGGCCCAACGCCTGTCCAATACCGGTAATGCGCTTTTCGTGGCCGACCTCCGACCCCGAGCGCCCGAACCAGACTGTGCGAGCTCTGTCTGACAAACGGTTTTAAGAAGCGATGGCTAATCATAATTAAAAGTTTAAGTCATTATTAACGCCGATATCAATGCAAACATTGTGTAGTAGTGGCGCACTGTTGCAGCTCCGGGTCAGTTCAGGCCCGGCAGACACACTATTCTTATTATTTAGACTTTACAAGTGATTTATTTTTATTAGTTATTCACTTTAATCATGAATTGTAAGTAATTAGTCGAAACATTGCTTATTAGCTATTCTTTCGTTGGTAGGGATGGGCAGTGACTCACGAATAATATATTTTGCGTTTGAATTATTGGCCAATTATAGCATTGATAGCAATGATTGCAATCGATTACCAAACCGTTAAAAAATACGCTTCTTATCGACGAAATGTGTCTGATCTGAGTCGATATCGAAAGTGACAAACCCTAAACATATCAGATAATTGCAGCATCTGATGACACAATTGCTTGATGAACGGTTGCCAACGCTTCAAACGCCACTATCTAACAGATTATCTTGTTAGATTGCGATTCTTCTGGTTTGATGGCTGACCAAGGTCTTCAATTAACAGACCGCTATCATCAGAATAGTAAGCGATAGTTAGCCTCTACGTGAAGCGACAATTTCCAAACAAGTTTGAAACAAATCAATCTGACCTTGAACACCCTTTTTTGTCTCGAGTCAATTTTCCTTAATTACCGAAATCCCAATTCGTTCTAATTGAAAGTAACTTTCATTGTCTGATTAGATACAATTAGAGGGCCGGCGAGACGGCTGATGGCACCGGCACTGGCATCACCAGCACCTCCAGCACCAGGAGCACCGGCAAGAGCATGAGCCATGAGCAAGGCCAATTGCCGAATGGCAGTATTGATTCGTGGCAATTAGCCACGACTAGCCATCCCTGTTCGCCAATGGCAACCGTATTGACAATAGTAATAAAGACTTTTATTATTCATTTCATTGAATATAATTAAAATCTTAGTAAACGTTTCGCTAATTAATACCGAACTCAATGGTCGATCGCCGGCTCTCACGAAGACATTAATCTATAATTTGGTAAAATTGCTTATAATTAGCGAAAAGTATAAAATATTCGAATAAATAAAACTAATTCCAGAGAACTAATTGTTGTCCAGAGATATAGAAATAGTCTCCGAGACTGTGAGTCAACGTCTGAATCGTCTGAAAACGTCTTCCAAAGGCACGAAAACACTTGAATCGAAATATTTAGACATAAATCAAATTAATTGTTTCCTCGACATTAACTCTCGGCTGCGCTACCATTGGCTCGAATCCACTAAATTATTAATGTCTTCCAAATAATTGCAATCATTTCTTATTCGCTTCTCAACTCGAGTGCAGTGCAGTGCCGGGTCATCACAAAGGATACGAAACAGTCATTTAAACTCTAATACAGTGAATAATTTTAATTCATTAATAGACCACTATTTTTGTCTTCGCTAAAGTCCAATGGAATTAATCACATCGCGAATCGGTGTCTGTCTGGCTGTTGGCCGGCAAAGGGCTAAATTGGGCTAGATTGCCTAGATTGCCTAGATTGCTCTGCATTGGCATTGGCTGAGCTAGGCTAATTTCTTAGGCCTCATAAATAGACTGGCAAATAACCATAATTAAACGAAAGACTAATTTCAATGCATTATATTATATTAGTGTTTGAAATATTGAAAATAATTGCCTCTCCATTACGCAAAAAAATGAGTAAGGTGACTAATGCTCCGAAAAGGCCATCTGGAGCGACGATAGCCTCTGCTGTGCCCCTAATTGAATATTATTTTGCTCCGGATTGCGATAAAAGTAAATTAATTTATTAAAAAAGTTAATTACCATGTAATTAATGAGTAATATATTTAAAATGCGATGTAAATAACGATAATATCGAAAGAGGTTTTGTTCGCCAAACCAAATGTCATTTTGCGAAACAAAACGAGGTTATTCTGAACGGACGTACGCCCAGTGGTTAACTCCAGTGGTTTGCAGTCAATTGATATTCAATAAGTATTGACTGCAATGACTGATTGAGGTATAGAGGAATTGTTTGCGGCTCTGGGCGCAGGCCTTGGATCGGATCGGAAGACTATTAGAATTCAATAAATAAGAAAACGGTTTAATGAAAACAGCGTTACATTGAGTCGAGCGTTACATTAAAACAATAACACAATTATTAATTATTATTATAAACATTTATTTATATTAATTCCGCGCCAAACGTATCATTAGTCGAGCGAATCATTCATCAGATTAAGTGATAAAAGTGTTATTTGTGTGCAAATCCAGTAATGGTTTTATTATTTCAATTAAATTTTGCAACACTTATGAGTGGCCAACATATCCATCGCTATATCACCGAGTAATTAGCGAGTTAGCATTAGTTAGCATGGCACACCATCGCTCTCCATTCGCCATAAATCGAGCATGATGGCGCTTGGTTTCATTGCGAGCAATTATATCCAGCTTAATATGCTATTCATTGGCCAGAAATGGGACTAAATATCGGACTAAACTTTCCTCTAGCAATAAATTACTCAAATGGGCTCTGAATTTCAATTCCGAACGAACGGGGAATTCATTGACGCCAACCGTCGGAGGAATCGCCTCATCCTTGAGCTCTGGCTTTATTATTTAGTTGGCGGTGCACCTTGCTAATATGCCTTGATAATATGTCTGATACGGCATGCGTTATGGCATATTGTATTGCAAATAAATGTTAATTCTATATTAAATATTTTATTGCCTTGCTCATTATTCAAATGCATGGAATAATTGGCAGCCCTTTGTTTGGATAACTTGTGTTCATTCTATACAAGGAAAATAATAATCTGCTGGAAAGTATCCGATTGAGTACCGGATCGTCGTTTCCAAACACTATTCGCTGCAATCGAATGCCTTTTTGCCATTCAGTTGTGATTCGTCTGCAAAAAGTGTAGACGAAGTGAAGGCCTTTTCGCTACAGTCGTGTCGAGTGAATCATCGCAGCGATGGACGGATCGTATCGTCTGAGTGACTGAAGAGTGAGTCGCTGTCTATGGCTATGGACAGAGGATATGGATTGCGATTGGAGTGGAAAAGCAAAACATAATTAAATTAAAATTTATTGCACATAATAACAGAGTCAACAGTGATCTCACTCTTAATTCAATAAATATTTAGCAATTCTCTGCCCGACTGATCACTGATCGCAATATATAATTTGGATCGATGTGCGCACCTCTCGTCAGATCAGTTCCAAGACTGCACTGGTCGGGCACCTACTCGCACACGAGGGCCACCAATGCCATGATAATGCCATTGATCATATGCACAATTGGCATCACACAAAAGCGTATTGCAATTATTACAACATCTAGAACCTGGTAATTATCCGGAATCGAGCAGTCCCAGGCACACAGTCCCGGCTTAACACGAATGCAAATGTAGAGCTGAATAATTTATTCTAGATAGTTTCATTTTGTTCCATCCATTTGGCGAGAGCCTTGGCAGACTACGGCCATATCAATCAGCGAATTAGCTAGACAACATTTCGTGATAATCTCATTTGAATGCCTGTTCCCGAGCGCCCAACGACTGGTCTTTACTCTAGTTTTTCATCTCTTGTTTTGTTGATTTTGTTTGTGTTGAGAGTGAATCGGAGAGTTAACTGATTCGGCCAATGATTAAAGTGTGCGACAAATTATTACTATTTCCTCTAAATAATGAATGTTTGGCAACAAAAATAAGAATAAAAGAGAAATTTAAAATTCGTTAGACATGTCGATCGAGTGTTCTGTTCTGGTTCTTCTTGTTCTGTTGGCCTCATCTGCTCGAACAGTCTGAACAGTGAGCCCACGAACAATGGGTAGTCAACAATAATTCCAGTCTACGTTATGCCAGTATATAAGTCAAGAATGATTAACAAATTTATTTGACTTTTGACGGATTTAATTATGTTTTGCGTAAATCAAGGGTTTAATGACATTCAAAATAAAGTTGTCATTAGTTTTGTTGTGTTTCTGCGATATTATTACTATATTATCTGTTTTGGAGGTCTTATGTATTTAAAAAGAGGTTATCTTTTAAATTGAAATTTTCCGCTATTTGTCTGCAAAATAAAGGGCGCTCTCAATCATAACTCACCTTGCCACACTTGCCACACTAACTGCCACACTAACTGCCACCTCGATTGTTGAAGGAAAGTCTTTTGTTATTTACAATCCAATCGCTATTAACTAATAATTCCTACAATTCTAACGAAAAACATTTTCGCTGATTCGGTGCCGCACTGCACAGCACAGGATGTTTTGTGAGCAGTGGTTCGGTTGGCGAGTGATGGCTCATGTGGTGAGCGAATCCACTCTTCGCTCAAACATTACTTACCACTGCATTGAGCTCTTGGTTGTTCAGAAGCCATGCCATCTCCCACTCGGTGTCTGTCTATTCGTTGCACTTCAATAGCGATTCGAAAGAAAAAGAAATATTAAGTCCTTTTTAAAGCTATTATTTCGGTTTCGCTTTTCGTTTCTTTTTTTGTCGCCAAAGCCTACGCTCGAGAATTAAATTGCATTAAATTTTGTTGCTTTTTATCTGTCGGAAAAATCCTTGGAAAATGAGCTGAGATTGTAGTTCGGGGGCAAAAGTGTGTTTTAATTGCCTGATGACATCTGTTCGAGTGTCGTCTCCATCGACGACGACGTCTTATTTATCTAAGCGCACAATTCTTCCCACTCATCACTTGCAACCAGGCCAGGCCAAGCTATTTAATCAAGGCATAAACCGAGGGTTGCCATGTAGAGAGTCATATCTTTTTGAGACTGACTTCTTTCGAATGGCGTTCTCTTGATTTTCTCATCAATTTTCTGACCAATTATTATTATTATCTAGATTCTAGCTTAAATAGTCATGAGGAGCCTTTGGAATTATATCACTGCATTGTTTGACTCTATCCGGAATGGGTTGAGCATGCGAGTCCCTGTGGCAATAAGCAAGGCTCATCACAACTCTTGTTTTTGAGGTCTATATTTCACTTTCTGGCAAATTATGGTTTATGTCATAGAAATAGCGATCTATTTCTCTATTCAGTCACTATTCATACAAAACCTGAATACATATAGAGAGTTATGGTTATTGGCAGAGTGTTCCGGCTCAGGCCTTCTATCCTAGCAACAACAGCAACATCTTCTCGATTGCGCTACTTTGCCCAATCAATACACTTTCCGATCCCCGGCAACACAGCTCTGGCATAAAAATGGTTTTCAATCTTTTTAAAAATAGATACGATTCTCGAAACTACTTTCAACACAAATGAGTGGCTTTTCTTTTGCATATAATAAAACGTCAATTAATGTGTATCTCAGCCATTAATCTGATGTCAAATGACTTGTTGAAAGTTGAAAAGTATTTTTTTGCTGGATATCGGTTACAGCAAATGAATGGGCAAACAAACAAAATTGAGAAAAGAGATCAAAATTAGATTTATTTGCTGCTAAGACATGGCTCCAGAAGAAGATAAAGAAGAATAGGAAGAAGTGAAGAAAGAAATAGAGTTTGTCTTTAATACACATTTGATTTTTTGTGACAAAGAAATACAACTTTCTATTGGATTGTAGTCGCGATCCGAGATATCACTCGTCAAACGACGGAATACTATAAGACAAACAACTTATTTATCTGTCGACTGATTCGACAAAACACTACTCTGTTTTGTGTCGTACGGATCGCAAATCAAAGGACAACTTTATATTTAATTAAATTAGTTTCAGATCAGTTACTGAATAACTCACTCACTCTCTCGACCTCTCATTCTTCAGATTAAAGTATCGAAAGTTTTTCAAATATAAGACTTAAATAAATACGAAAAACAAGTGACTAAAGCAGTGAAATAGTGAGACTAAAATTGCTTTCCTTTGCAACGAAAGTAATCTCTTTTTGATGTTATATTTGGAGACAATATATGAGAAGAAGTTTTCGCGAAAAGAATTGGCGAAAACTGCGGATAAAAAAGATTGTTTGACAAAAAATAACTTTCGCTTTGATTTGAATAATATTTTTGTGAAATTTTATTTTTCTTATATTTTGTGCTCAAAATATATATAAACTTTTTGCTCGTGTTTGACATCGACTGTAAGATACGTTTCGATCGAGACGTCAAACAAAACAAAAACACAACAAAAATGCAAACAATAATAAGAAAGAGAAAGTCTTTCTGTGTATTCCCAACTTTTTATTTAGTCTTGGGTTCGACTTTTGTCTGTCTTATGTATTGCACGGCTTTTTCATCTGCAGAACAGCAAAACGGTGTCACAAAGTTTGACAATCATTAGGATGTGTGCAGAGCTCTGGTGTTGGCTCTGGTGTTGTCGACCGGCGTTCCACCGAAAGCCGAAATACATTTATTCGGTTTATGTGTCTGTGAATGTGAGCTCAAAAATAGTGGATTTGTCGTCAATGTGATAGACAGAAGTCATTTAGCAGCGAATGTAGTGAACGGAATGACGAGTGAAATGCATTTCAATTGACATCCGATTTGGCTCTGAATGAAAGCGAAGAGAAATAAAATCGTTTCTCTTTATTCTTATTATTAGTTAGTCTTCTCTTCAGTCTCGCTATTCATCAGCGAAACGAAGAGTTAATATAAGAGTTAAACAAAGCAAAGCCAATGAAGAAAATTCTTTGCTCTGACTTTGCAGTAAACAACTCAATGAGCGAACTAAGCAACTAAGCAAGGATGAGGTTCTGCTCCATCACTAGTCACAACTCACAACTCACAACTGACGAGCCAACTCTACTCTAGCACTACACATCTCTAGCATAGCATCTACTCTAGCCATTAGCCATCGCCATCCCATTGATTCCCAAATGCCAATCTCGCTAATTAAACTGTTTCTTTGTTGCTCCTCGTCTTCCAAAGATATTTATTGATATACACAACCAATCCTTAAGAAATAGCAGGCATTGGCTCTGTTTTGAGGACGACTTCAGGCGCTGCCAAACGTCTCGGTCCGGAAGAATCGCATTTGGAGTACGAGTGCACACAATGTCTGTGCAAATACTCAATAGTCGTAACTCATGTTGAGCTGTGAGGACACAAATTGAGTGCTATTTTGTAACTGAATTGCACACAAAAATTAGCCCAGAATTCGATGAATAAATATAATGAACGCCAAGAATACGAGTGACTTCTGGTTCGTTATATATTCCTTTCGCTCCAATGCTTATTGTTTTAGTCGCAAAAGCGATTCATCGCTAAACAAAACGCTTAATTCAAACGCCAACTATTTGTTGGCCACAGAATCGCATTGAAAATTCTTTCGATGCAAATGAAAATTCATGGAAAAGAGAATTTATTATTATTATTATGTGTTTTCTTTCGAATCAATTTTCATATTTCCTTATACATGTATTCAAAGGACTTTTTTGTATTGCTTAATCTGAATGCGAGCGATAACGTAGAAAATTCTGATTATTCTTTTCAAGCGAATTGACTCTAAAAATATGCAAAAATTTCAGTTCTGTTATTGAGAAACGTTTTCATTAGTTTTGAGCGAAAAAATAAGAGAAAATAATTTCTTTATTGAAATGTATGCAAAGGTAGTGTCGGATCCGCTCTTCACTGCAATGCCTACGCATAGCAACAGAAGACAAGTGGAGAGAAAAACAAAAGAGAAGTTTGAATAAGAAAATAATTGCTCTTTGATTACCAGTTTGTGTTGTTTGGGCCCAAACCCATAGCGAACGCAAAGTCGAAAAGCGACTCAAATCTTGAATACAATCGCTTTCAGTATTTTATTTATGATGTATTCATATTAAAAACTCATTTGGTTTCGCTATCCTATCATCTAATTTGGCCGAAAATGATTGAAACACTGACGGCCTTAGCCTAAGACAGCGCTGAGACACACATTCGCGAAGTGCATAATCATTGGGTTCGCTATCAGTTGTGTGTAATTCACTGCCTTTGCAGTGCACTGACGACGAAAGGGTGGGCTCAGAACGGATAGAGGGATAGAGAACGAGAGGGAAAGGGAGACAGAGGGCCATCGATTCACAAGAACAGTCAAACAATAAATAACTTGTGCGAGAAATTAAATTTATGTTTGGGCAAGAATAAAAATAATTTTTGCTCTGCTCTTGTTACTAGAGTATTAGCATAAGTGGATCAAATTGGTCTGAATTACTTACGGCACGGCCTAATACACCGCACTTAAGGGCCTCCATCTCAATTAGCTTGGCCATCTCATGCCAATTTGACTCGAATAATAATTCACATTTGATTTATTTCTCGACTATTTTATTCTCATTTCATTGTAAATATAACATTAAGAATACGGATTGCAATAAAAAATTAGTTTCTCTTAGAAGAAGAAAAAAATTGCTGGAATAAAATGAGGCGAGTGTTTGTTAAACAGGTTGAAAATGAAATTACAGGTGGAACGGGTGAACCAGTAATTTTTATTTTAGACAATCGAAGTAATGAGAAAATTATTAGCGAATTATTATTTGCAATAGAATTTCGAAGGAAATCGCTTTCTATAGAAGAAGTGAAGGAAAAAATAAGAAAATCATTTCGTTTTAATATACAGTATAAGTATTAGCTCTTAAGTCACACTTTAAGTACATTTTTCGTTTTGTTTATTCTTCAATGCCTAAGAACCGACTATTGTTTGCCTTTATCGGCGAGAAATTTAGAGATATTTTTTCGGTTCTTTCGCTCACAAAATAAATGACTGAATCGTTGTTTGAATTTTTGCCTGAAAGACAGGATCAAAAAATAAGAGAAGGCTTTGAAACCAATATTCGCAACGAATTTCTAGACTCGATTCAGAGCCGTAATTACCGTCAAAGTTCTTGAAGGCAGAGATATTTTTTTATTGCCTATCGTTGTGTGTATTTTGTGAATAAAGAGTAGTCTATATTAATGGTAAACCACTGTATAATAAGTCGTTGGCTATCAATGGCCCGACTCATGCGAGGCATTGCCATTCAATAGGTCCTCGTTATGATTGCCAACTTATTTATGTTAATAAAGAATTATAATTTTTGCTGTTTTATGACTCTATTCAATAGGGAGTAAAGCTCTGGTAAAATAAATTATTAAAATAAATCTTTTGTTTTATTGCCACCAATTGTGTCGAATAATGGCTTTATTTCGCTTTAAAACGCTATAAAACAATTGACTCTTTCAGAGCCACTCTTTTACTTAAACAGACGAACCGAACGCTTCGGTCTATTTTCAAAAATCGGGACTTTTATTGCAGAAAATAAATTTTATTGTGTTATGGATGTGACGATCGACTGCTGGCATCGCATTTCTGGTACAACCCATACGACCCAATCTAATTACACGAACAAACCAGCGCTCCATCGCTGCCATCGCCGCCTCTGACTGCCGACCGCTGATCACCACTACCAGCATCCCTGTGCTCGAGCAAAGTTGCTCGCTATTAGTGTCAGCGGATTATAGAGGGTCATAGAGAGTCATGGAGGGTCTTGGAGGGTCCAGATCAGGTAATTTAGTGGCAGAGCTCGCTCCACAATAATTCCTGTTCTGTGACTCACAATATCGGAAAGTTATTAAATTCTGTGTCGATATTAGCAGTGATGGTGTGGCAGTGGTGTAGGCCAACCTTGCTAAGTGCTCAGTGATGTGCTGAGCACTCAGCCAAATGCCAATTAGCGGACCCGATCTGCTTGACAAATGTCAGATTAGCCAATGTCTGTCAGACGGGCCATAATTTATCGATCTTTTGGAGGCAAACCAGTGATTTGTTTGCTGCAGTGCTGGTATCAATAGGTGATACGTGCACATTAGCATGCACATTTGCTCGCTTAGAGGACCACCAATACTTAGATCATGCAATTGCGAGCTAACACTTTTATTTATGATTGATCGCCAGGTAATTTCGAATGTGCGTGGCTTTAAAAATAGAATATGATTTACATGAGACTCGCTTTCATCGGCTTTTGGCTCGTCTTTGGTCTCGACTTTTGTTGGCCACGAATGCGCCGAAAATGCATTACTTATTCTTAATATCTGGTATGAGATAAAGTGTCGGACATCCTATTGGATCCCAGTCTCTCTCCCCGTTAGTAATGAATCGCTATTGTGTTATACGTCTAATGAATCACTCGCTGAGACTATCAATTATTTTTTTGGCCAAATTTCCCGATTGATTGCACTATGAAAACAATAAAAAACAATTACGAGTTGGGCCTCAAAAGTGATTGAATGGCAACATCTGAACGACGATTGAAATATCAATGCTTTTAATCGAGAGATTGGCTTTGAATTCAATTAATTTATGAGAACATTGTTCTCCGATGGGAGTAATGCATGGAGTGTTTGGTCACGATCTGTGAGGTATCGGACCCAACACCAGGACGTCTGACCCCTCGGATCGGCAACTCTTGTCACTAATTATATTCATCTCTGTGTTTGACACTAATTACATATTTTCGTTCGCAATCGGTTCTGACTTTTATCGCCAACGCATTGTTTCCAATCATTGTTGCAGTGCTCGCAATACGGGTTGCAATCACTTTCTCTGTTTATAATAACTATATTTCAATACAAATAACTTTTTTGCTTCGTGGAGAACAGTGTATTGCAAGCTATTGAGCTATCAATTACGTTGGATGCAGCTTGCCACTTTCCCATGACACTCGCTGCTGGCCATACGCACTCCAATTCAATCAGATCAGAGCCTAACCCGCAATTAATTTAAAATCAATTGCGTTGGGCCAGAGCTGGAGCTGGAAGGAGAGAAGAGGAGCAAGGTGGAGCAAGGTGTCCAGCTGGGTGTCAGCCGGTTCGATCAATCCGATCGGGCCATCGATGGCTCGCCTGATGAGCACTCGCAGGATATTAGAAGCCTCAAAAGGATTGATTGAAATGTGTCAAACTGTGCGCGACTAGTCTTCAGATCACTGAACAGATTAGACACACAAAAAACTAGTGAATCCACTCCTAATCGAAACGAATTTAAAATTCAAATTAATGGTTAATAATTGTATTTATATTGAAAAGGATTTATAATTTTCTTTAGAGATAAAAATGTTGATAGAAATCAAATGTTTGACTGTTTGGCAAATATCCACACGAATTGGTTATGTGTTTAATCATTTCTACTGCAAAGTTGTTCGTCAAAGGGGATAAAAATTGGATCACAAATAGATAAGAAAACCTGTATTTTTCGTTATCTGTTTATTAATCCAATAATTTCGCAGCGAATGAGTGTATGAAAAAACTTTTGTCATTTATGAGGTTAAGAAACTCGGAGTCAAAACAAAGATCAATCGTTAGATAATTAATTGCAAGAGTCAACGCAACTTTTGCGTCAATTGTGGTCGAAAAACATTGGCTTATTATTCGGAAGATAATGCAAGATATTTAGTAATATTTAATATCGGCTTTTATTCCTATTCGAGTCGATCGCATGAATAATGTCGAACTGATTTGAAATTCAATCCTTCGGAAAGACTGGCAATCAGTTGAGCGCAAACACCGGTCGGGAGACGAAGAAAAGCGCCGAAAGCGATGTCAGTAACAGATAATTGATTTAATTCACAGTTCGGTTTGAAAATTATTTCTCTTTCGCCTCAAACCTATGCTAACAAATGATTTGATTTTTTTGATAGAAAAATAATTAAAAAGTTCTGAATAACAATTTGTGGAATCAATAGGTTGAGTTCAAAAAGTTAACTAAATGTAGATGCGATACCTGTGCAGAGTGGCAGGCATTTGCATGCTTATCTGGCCATGCATTGACACCCTGGTGATAAGCCCAGGACCTATTCGATGCGATAGTGCATCGCATTCCCAGATGTTTGGGATATGGACTCAATATCTGGTTTATTACTTCACGCGATTCTAACACACATTTGGCCCGAAATGCGGTTCAGAGTGTTGTCTCAGTTCTGGTGATTGTATGCCAATGGAAGCCAATGTATGTAATGGCAGTCACACTCACACTCGCACTAATACACTGATACTAATACTAATATTACTGCTATTTATTTTGGTTATTAATTGTGTAATTTTCCTAATAATCCTAACGCGAGAGACAACAGAGTTGTTAAGCCATTAGCGAATAACAATTCCATTGTCTTTATTACACATTTCAATGGAAACTCCGATAAATTTGGCGCAAAAATGACTTCAATTGTAATATTGAAACCGATTTTCAGAACGACTAATAGCTCTCTGAGAATCGTTGGCAGACTTTCTTTGTATGGCTTCACATATGAATGAATTCCCAGCAAAAAAATGTATGAAAATTAAAAACGAATTATTATTTTCAGCGAAAATATTTCACACAAATTGAGCAAAAATGGAAAAATTCGCTCCTTTTTTGAGTCAATAATCTCGAAGTCAAGACTGATATTAATGACTTCGATAACAATTCGGAGTTTCCGTCGATTATTTCAAACATTTTTTTGGACACTATTTTATCCCTCGATTCAGTCGTTTTTTGTCCACCAAAAAAAATCGGTTCTCTTTCTCTCATTTTTATTGAATTATTTTGCGATATAAATCAAATTTGATTTTCAGATTGAACGCAAAGAAATGCATATATTCTACAAATTATTTCCCATATAAAACACGCCAAATAACCCATTGTTAACACAATATTTCACTGAATTTCCTCTCTGTTTGTGAAAACGAGAGAAAAAAGTTAATAAAAATTAACATAAATATTGAATTTAAGGCAATATTTAAATAAATTTATTATTGCGTTTCGTTTCGTATTGTATTTTTCATACAAAAAGGGCATTTTTCTCCACTAGTGAAAAGCGCAAACTTTGTAAATCATTTGTTGCCTGTCTATTGCCTGTTGGCCCGTGTGCCAGGTCACATTGAAACAGATTTATTGGCCTGTCTCATTTGAATACGCGAAATGGTCTGGTTGCCTTGGTCGCACACACACACACACACACACACACACACACACACCGGTGCCAATTATATTAGAGTCAGATGTGATAGGTGTATTTTTTGCGCAAAAAGAAAAAACATTTACCTTTTTCACTGAGTTATTGTCTAATTTACGGCAGTTTTTGTTGTTATTTTGTCTCATTGTGAATGCGTTTTGCATTTTGGGTCAAAGACTCTGCAATTCTCTCTCCTCTTCTCTCCTCTTCTCTCCGCTGTCTCTCTCCCGATGTCTCTCCCATTCTCTCTCTCGACTGCAAAATTGAATGCAAATCAAAATCGCTTTATTCGCTGCGCTCTCCGTACGACATACCCAGCAATTAAATGGTGGGTTTGTGTCGCACTGGCATCGCATTGCACTCATTGCACACCAGATTTGCATATCTCGGATCTGATAGTGTGGTTCAGGCCTTCCATACTCTCCAATGCGTCGCCAGTATTGGCCTTATATTCATATTCACTGACTTTTCTTATGTGAATATCTCATAAAATTATTGCCACAAAAACCTTGGTTTGAGAATTTCATCAATTATTAAATAATAGCAAGCAAAAAACTGGATGCCCTGTCCCATTCAACCTTGAACAGGTGCCACAATGAGCCAGGCTATGCACTGCACTAATAATGTTTGTCTTTAGTAATACACTTCATGAATGTTAAACGAGATTTGAATTTATATACATTTTTTGTGCCAATCAGTCAAATAAGCGCTCAATTCCTTGATAGTCGAGGCACTAAAAAGGCGTCTGATTAGCATAATATTGAAAATAAAGTTGAGCTCATTTGAGCCGCACTTCCATTCCGTTTTGATTGCAAGTGTGCGCCGAAGAAAGTTTACAATGAAATGTTCGCTTCGGTGGGAAACTTCACACAACTATGATCCGGAAAACAAGTCGTGTTTGGCGTCACATATAAATAGAATTCAATCAAATTAATAATTATTGATTTTAAAGTAAGATAAATCGGTTTTAAATTTTTCACTATAGGAACAGTGCTAGAGGTAAAGTGTGACCCTATGCCAAGAGGATTGCATAAAATGACTTAATAAGGTCATTGTGTAACCCAATAGCATCCAAATGTAGTGTAATTTACGATCTGCTGCCTCAATGTGTCCAATATTCGTAGCCTCGCTTACAAAACCAAGAATTTATTGAAATTGTGTGGAAATTGTTTGGAATATTCCTCACTCAGGGATACAGTGTTTAACCCCTTTTTGCACAACACATAAGACATAAGTTTTGATTCGATTTAAAGCAATATAAACTTTGCAGAAATAAATTGAAATTTTATGTAAAATAAGAGAAAAACTTTTTCTCTTCAGTTCTTTTCTTTACTGTCAATGCTATTGAATCGACAGAAGAATCGATTCTTACATTTGATTTATTTGCGTAGCAGAGAAAAAAAAGTTTCCGTTTGAATGACTGATGAATTTTTTTCGGCTAAAAATTATTGCAAAACTTTTCTGTGAGCCAGGCATTCGGTGTTTTGTGCGAATTTCACTCCGAAATCAAATAAATAATAAAAACAAAGAGTAAGCAAAACTAAAAATCTCAGCCCTTTTCTGCTGCCTTTTGTGTTGTTTGTTGTGTTTCCTTATTCTTAAATACGATTTATTGCTTCTGAAATCAATGCCAAAAACCGTCGGCGATAAGAGGCCAGCGATGAATAAGAAGACAAGTTTTGGCTGTAAATAAAAAGTAGAAGAGTTAATTAGAAACTCGATTATCTTGGAAAATCATTTTTCATGTGATTCGTCGTCAGTTTGGCTGACAAAAAGAGAAACACTTCTTCTGCTCTTTTAATTCCGTGTTCGGCCAATGTTTTTGTCGAACCGTTTTGCAGAAGAAATTATAATTTTATTAATAGAGATATCGTCCGAAAAAAGCAATTCTTGGCCAAAGTTTTGCCACTTTTTCGAGGCTAACATACAATTAATTAAACTTTTTTCTCACTAAACACATAAAACAGACAAAACTTTTGGCCTTTTCTTCATTTAACAGTCGGAATAATCCATTAGTTATCCGTAAGACAAGAGTAGAAAAACAATTATGAATTTCTTTCTGTCGATTATCTCATTCTGTGTGCGGTTCGCCACAAATCGCTATCACAAACGAATCGATCGCCTAATTGATTGACTCGTTTAAGGATACAATGATTTTGTGATTCTGTGATAACTAATAGAAGCGATTATTTTCGTCATTGGCACAGAAAATATGTGCCAATAATTTGTATATTCATTGATCGGATTGTATTATCGAAAACGAAATCATAATTAATGCAAAATTTATGTTCAGACAACAAAATCTATTCAATTAAAGTCAAACACGATTTGTCGGACGCGTGCGTTCAAAAACTAATAAATATATCGACTTTTGAGCCCTAAAAATACATTTTCGCCACCGATTTGAGTCCAAAAGCGAACACTCATTCGAAGCAAACGAAGAAAAATCTACAAAAATTTATTCCTTCGCTTTGATTATTGCATAACATTTGCCTTCGAGTAGAGAAAAATCTTTCTAATAATCTGCTGGTTATATACGAAACGTTTCTGCAGACTTATAAATCAGTCACTAAACTAAACTAAATTATTAAACCCAAGCATTTAAAAAAAAGTTATTCAGTCGATCGCAACAACAAATTGCTTATTCGCTAATAACCGGATCACAGCTCTCGAACGTGGATTACAATAACCAGAGACAGGATTTTTATAGAATTACATTGCCGTTAGTCACTGTCCTAGAGTCTGCTTGGCGTAGGGTTGGCATACATCAAGTCGTGGAAAGTTTCCAGCAATTTATCAAATGTCAGATAATATATTATACATTTATCAGGTATAAGAATGTATAAATGATTATAGCTGATATATAAATTAGCAGGAGTGAATTTCCAAAGAAACTTATCACTGAAATAAGGTTCAATCGGGGAAACTTCCTTGAATATTGCACGATGATATACTTGGTGTTAAGCCAAGCCTAGCACGCGCTGTAGACGCAGTACAAGTCTGTGATGACAACGCACAAGACATGACCATGGGCAAAATGGCTTGTTAGCATAAATAGGACCTGGGGCACCGGCTCACATGTGAGCTCTCATGATGACTGAGCTGAGCTGTCATGACAAAAGGATCGGGTAATAGAGTGCACTTTCCAATGGACTTTCATCGATCATCGTTCCTATCCTTCCTATAACTGATCCAATTATTAACATTTCATAATTGCATTTAATATTTGGTGCGAAAGGTTTGTTGAACTGACAGTTGTGTTCGTGTCGGCCGCCAATCAATTACAGTGGCACTCAATATGAGTCATACAAATGTATATCAGATTCATATTAAATGATTTCGATTACTTAATTAACTAAATATTAACTAAACATTATTTAAATCCGTCAAATGTCACACACATTTCGCACCGTAAGTACCGATTGAACTCTTGGCTCCATTTCTTTTGCCGAGAGTCCAGATTTGTGGTAATTAATTAAGGGTTGCCATACGTTTAACTCGATTGTTGACCACTGTTCCGCTTAATATTATGTGCATCACACACAAGATATAATGCATGTCCTGGTTACTTCCGTGCAATCAGCTCAACTAGGCGAGTTTTGCCATTTATTAGCAGGAATCCAAATTGGAAAATGCTCTTTGAATATCCAGGCAAAGTCTAAACTACTGGAAACCCTACACTTAATCGCCAGATATTTCCCGATTAATTAAAGTAATATTTTTGTTTTGCTTGTTGTTTGTGTCTGAGATCTGTCTTCAATAATTGCAGAACCAAAATAATTTTAGTCCTGGAAATGCATTAAAAGCTATTTTTTTGTTTTGTTGATGCATTAAATTAAAGACAGAGTTCTTGGTCCCAATCGAAGCAATTGAAGGATTGGTCGTAAAACTTAATTTGCTTATTAAATCATGATTATTGGCCACTAATAAATCGAAATTAAAATACTTGCAAATATAAACGTTCGGAAAACAGTTTAGAGAAAACAAAAAGAGACAAAAAGCGATTTTTGTTGTGTCTCTTAGAAATCGGGTTAAAGTCCTGTTAACGTGTAATGAGATTATAATATAGTTTTTTGTGTTAATTTAGTTTTACTCTCAAAAACAGTCAAATCGTATAGACTTTAGGCTAATCCTTGAGAAGGGGCGCCAAAGCGTCTGACAAATTGCATATTCAATAGCAAAGCCATTATTATTGAGTCTAAACACAAATTATATTTACATTAATCGCTTATTTTTGGGCATTACTTCGCCGATTGGATAATATCGTTGGAGTTTGACATTAATAGCCTGACATTGATCGCTGTTAGCAATGCACTCAAGCGGGCCGTTCATGGCTTAAAATGTTATTCCATTATTAAATATGAATTTTCAATGTTTTCGATATAAGTCAGCGATAAGTGAGGACTCAGGAGATGTCAGACTCGGAGCGAATCGAGTGATCGGCGAAACACGTCTCGGGTCTCACGTCTGGGGCCTGACTCTGAACACTGACAGCGCTGACAAAGAGCCAGAGCTGTGGACATAAAAGACAATCTTTTGCCGGTAGTTAACACTTTTCGTTACACTTTCCTAACACTCTCCAGGAATGTCATTAAGCAAGATAATTTATTGCCTCATAAATGTGCGATCATTGTTGCGAATGTCACACAACTGGCGGTCGACTCGACTCCTGTCCTATGCCTTCTATGCCATGTCTTGTATGCCATTCCCAAAGTCCTAAATGACGACTAAATAATCTGTGAATTGTGAGCCCAATCGCAGAACTCATTCGTTGCGAAGAAATAAAAATTTAATACGAATTTCTAATAACAGTTGAGTCGCTGAGAGAAGAGGCCATACATTTGTAATCAATTGTTAGGCCGAGAGTGAGATAGAGAATGAAAGAAATTGCATTTCACGTGTCAGTCGAGGAGAGTGAGAAAGGCAACCAAAACGATCATTATAACTAAATTATAATAATTTGACTACACTTTTGATAATTTTAACTATTCATGAAATGTAATTATCATGTTCATGAAGTATATAAAATTTATTCAGCGTAATTCTGTGACAGGCGAAAGGCTTGTGGCCAACCAAGTCAGGGGTTCGGCCCTCTCCAGGACAAAACTGAGCCAAGTTGAACAGTTGAACAAGGTCATGTCACTGCCACTGCTCCAAACTACCTCTGCCTCTGCCTGTGCCTCAACCACAGTCTGACTCAGACCCTGATTGAAATTCTTTGTCGAAATGGATTAATATTTTGTAAATTTCAGTCTCGAATTGAATGAGGGATCTCTCGGTTGGCCTCATTGGGACTCATCCTCTATTCACACCCTACGGACCCGACTATCGAGCCTTTGGAGCCGTTCCTCACTCGCCGTGAAGTGCCTTAGAATTGCATATATAAGCGATTTCACAGTTGAAAAGATTACTGAGAATTGGAGAGGAATTACACGCTTTTTATATTAGACTTTGATTTCATTTCGGAGCGAATATCTGTTCAACACATGTATTGAAAAGTAAAATAATGTAATGCAAAGGAGTTTTCCTCCGTCTCTGTATTATTCTTATTCACGACTCATCTCTTGCTTTATATTATGTAATATTAAGTACGAAAAACTAATTTATCTGTCATTCAAAGGACCTTCAGATCTGAATCTCTTTCTCTCTATGAAATCGGTTGACAACAGTTATGCCTTTGATTTGCACTCAACTCGTACTCAATATTTCTCGTTTGCGTTCAATTATAATAATTATTAACATTTGTAACGATTATTAGTATAATAATTGATTGAGAAGTTTGCCATTGCTTTGCCTTACAATTGAAGGCCTGTTTCGCAATCACGCCATCGCTCCGAACAGATCAGACCAGACAGACCTTGATCTCGACGGCCGGCCGACCTCAAGCACACCCTCTAAGGGTGACGCGAGCCAAAGGGAAAACGGAAAGTCCGTGTCCTTGTTGTTTGTGTGTGTCCATGCTCATTCTGCTCCTTTGTTGGCCAAATATGCCGATTCATGGCTCGGGCATTAAAATTCAGCAAAAAATAGTTTTCATTACATCAGACCCAGTGATTAGCGGCAAAGAATGCCGAGAAATGCCGGTCTCATGTCACGACCCGCCCTCCGATTTGGGCAAAAATAATAAAACAGGCTAGACAATATTGTATGTGTGTGTGTGTGCATTGCACCCTGGGTGATTCGGAGGCCCTCATATTCTTGGTTCCCTCGCAGATCACGAACGTGTCATTTATTTCATTGCTTTGTATTTTGCTTTTATTTCGAGTCTCGGTTTGCAAACGGAATCAATGCTCCCATCGATCGGCGAAAATGTTTGGCAACAATTGGATTAAACCTATAGAGCGATGCGATCAGAGATATCACACAAATGGGAATCAAACACGAGTTTAGCCGAGTTTCGCATGTATTGACACAAATGACAGCCAATAGTGAAGATATTTTTACACCGGTTTGCAATCGAATTGGAAAGTGTTGGCTAATTGCACTCTAGATGTAGACCTAGATACACATGTGTGGCGACACATCAGGCGCATTCCGGTCACAACCATTGTCTCCATCGGTGGAGTCGAGTCTGTCGGCTCACTGTTCCACACCCGACCAGTTTGCAGACCTAATGGAGCGGTTGTGTGGAAGTGCCGACACACAGACGATGTCGTGTCTGTCGTCACATCAGATAATCATTCGAATCAATGCCTGACTAATGAACTATTGTTCGGTCCGTAAAGGGTTTGTCGGGTGTAATGAATAACCGATTTGGTCTCGCGATCTGCCGATACATCACACGATTGGCTGCGATTGGAGGCATTGGCAGAACGGCTAATGTCTAATGTCTATCGTCTATCGTCTTGCAAGCGATGGCAAAGCCGGTTGAGTGCCGAGTGAGTGGTGACTGACTCCGAGCAGTTTCTCACCAGTTCTCAGTCAGTTAACGAGTTGCATGAAAATGTTCCGGTGCTCAGTGAGACAGTGCCAGTGCCGGTGCCAGCGATCAGATAATTAAATCAAGGCTAACTCACATTAGACATTAGACGGTGAGCGACATTAGAGGCCACTTGAGTACGAGAGAAACGACAAAGATTCAATTTATCACAATATGATATTCGCCTTAATTTTCCAAACTTTGATCGCTGTAATTGTCAGACAAGAGTGCAGTCGGTGTTCGCCAGTCGGTGTCAGACTGAGAGTCCTGTCCCGCAGTCCTTATCTGTGCTCTATTTGCCGGTCCAGTCCTTTATCACAATCAGTGGAGTAGTACTTAAAACTCGAAATGTATTCAAAACAAAAACATTAATCTCTAAACTCATTAAACTGACTAAAAGTAATGAATAATAATTTAATTAATTAAGAGAACAACAAAACCATCAAAACTCTAGCGATATTCAAATCGAGTTATAATTTCTGCGAGAATTTTGATTAAATTTGAATTTAAAATCAGCACCAAGCTCAATTAGCTAATAGTTTATGCGCCACTAGTGGCCAAACAGTTGAATAATAATTCGATTTTTCATCCGTCAAGACATTAGTCCTGTGGTTCGCCCAATGAAAACACAAAGGAATAAAACAACAAATTGGGAACTGAGTGGTTCAGACTATACGCCTGGTCTTATCGGGTCTGGTTGCTGGCTAATTGGTCTGATTCTTTGAGAGTGTCCCGGCTAGTTATGCAATTAGACAGACACAACAACACGAATAGACAAACGGCAGAGCCATTAGTTGTGTAATTGAGTCGCTTTGTTGCCGCAAATTGATATCTGATCGCAATAACAGACAACAATCGGCCGATCGTTACAGTTATGGTTATGCAGTTCTTGGACACACATTTGGACCAAAATAATCAATACAGAGAATAGAGAATCAAAGTATGAGAACTGTGTCCGCAATTACGGTGTGTTTTGGATCTCACTTTACACCGACAAATGTTGGCCACGAATACGGTGTGACCTCTATTTCAGTCTCTTTGGGTTCAGATGACTGGCAATCGCTGCCAAATCGATAAACAGACGCGAAGTTTGTTTTTATGAACGTTTTTTAGTGACTTCTAATTAAGATATCATATCATATCAACTAATTCGAGCACTTAATTAATGAACTGGCGATAGGAAAAAATAGAATCTTTAGAATCTTGGCAGTGAAATAATAAAATTCAAGAATTGGATGTCGTTATTTAAGATTATCCAAATGTCATTTGTGCCCCGACTTTATTATCCATTATCAATCTGGTTTAATTACTGCAGTTCTTTTTCCAAGGTTTACAAGGTAACTAAAGCTCTGATTCCAGTTACCTTATATAGAAATTCTGCTGAACTTGTTATGAAACTTATGGGGAAATTCCAATTTAATAATTAATCTAGGTAAAATTGCATATCTGTTTACGACGAAGTCGAGTACATCGGAAATCAATATCAATATCGTCGTAATTGACTGAATTGTCGATGAAGTTTGATAATCGAGATTAGGCTCTCGTTAGCAGTTTGCCAGTCTCTCTCTCTCTCTCTCTCTCTCTCTCTCTCTCTCTCTCTCTCTCTCTCGTTTCAATTATTGTGTTCTTTTCTGAAAATTCAATTTAAACTGAGTCTAAATATACGGTGAAATAGTGTTACAACGAAAAGGATAAATAATGAGTCCTTTTTCGAACAATTTTTCATTTTTCTATTCAGAGAGGATTTCCTCTCTTTTATCTTTATTATAGTTTTTGACAATTTTTGTGTCAAATCTGTTCCTCTCATTCAGTTCCCACTCATTATTGGAGTTTGTTTTGCAGGTCTGGCGTTAGGAAACAATTATCACGAATCACGACCAATATAAACATCGCTTGACTTCTCGCTCATACCTCAGAGCACAGGTAGGGCTCGAGTGAGGGCTCACAAGGCTCTCGGTTCCATCACTCGACCCAAACACCAGACCCGCAGCGAAATCAGCGCTTTTTCCCATCGAATGCTTCGGAAAAACATTTTTTGATTTAAATTCCATATTTTCATTGCATTTCTTTGATATATGTTTAATGTCTCTCAAAAAATATGACAAAACTCTTTGTTATGGAATATATTGACGATACAGTACTTGTAGATTGAGTGAAGTCGGTGTCGGATTGAAAGCATCCGTGTTTACAAACAGTCCCTCGATCTCAAAAACATTGCATCCAGACTCAAATACAAAGAAT
>JAQGBE010000232.1:0-23565 GCA_034698225.1 Scheloribates latipes | reverse complement strand
CTAAGTGCATAATTCTTAATTGCATAAGAGGATTTTCTTGGTCCCAACCTTATGCAATTAGAAGGGGAAGACTGTATCTCTTTGCGAGCGTCTGTTTGTTTACATTCAGTCACACGTTTGGCAATGCATTGGATTAAATGCAGACCTCTTTATCTGAAGACCGCATTCAGACCACTTGTTGTGGCCACCACTCAGTCGGTCAGATGTCTGTCCGATGGTCACCAACAGAGTGCCAACCAAAGTGAGACTCAGACCGACTTAAAGGCCAATATATTCTCGTATTTGTATGTCTCGCGTCGGTTCGCGACCACAGTTTACAGCGTTTTGCGGCCAAAATATAGCGCCGATTATCTGCAGAATATTGCCGACAATCTGAATGACATTAGACTAAACCTCGTTAACAGAGGAATCGATTTGTGTTTCGACTCGAATCAGATGAAAGAGAATTTGAGAAAATTGATTGAATATAACCGACAATTGGAACCAAAAGTTGCGGCAAAGCATAGGTTGGCCAACAAAATCAAGGCTAAGCGGAAAGGGAATAAAGTGGTCGCCGAAGAAGTGGTGAAAGAATATCACGATTTGTCTGATGAAACCAAACTACTCGCTGACAAAGTGTCTGATCTCGAAGAGACGGTCATCAAGTTTGTCCTCGATCTGCCCAACAACACCAGTCCAGTCCACTCGCGCCTCACCGACGAGAGAACTCCCGAGCGAGTTGTCGACCGCTATCAGTCCAAAGCCAAAAGCGAAGAACCATTCAAAAGACTAAATTATATTCAATTGTCTTATATTAATAAATGTTTATTGAAGTCCATCGTTGGCCCGAAATCGTGTTATCTAACGGGAATCGGCAGTCAATTGAATGACTCTTTGATTGAACACTTTTCAAGTGATTTGCGTCGAAACCAGTTCACAGATATATCTTCAGTGGATGTGGTGAAGACTGCGGTCATCGAAGCGACCAATTCTAGTGATTTGGATGAATTCAAATCAGACCCACTTATCATTAGTGCCAAACACGATGTGAAAGAATCGGAGAATTTAAACCAAAGTTTGCATTTAGTCGGAAATTCTTCATTTGAGTCGATCTGTGCTCTCATCAGCAAAAGACGGTTCAACTGGACTTCAGACACAATCAAACTGATGACAATTGGTCCGCAATATGACTATGACTTGACTCAAAACAATGCAATCAATGCAATGATTATCACAAAAGATGACAACAAATTGTCTGACAATCAAATGGAAGCGTTATATGACTTGTTGTGGAAGCGTTTCACTGAACTGGACATCAGCTGTCGGTCTGTTATCTGTGACTCCAAGAACTTAAGCAAAAGTGAATTCTCGCGAATCGATGTCCAGATTTGGTTGAGTTCTCAGAGTCGATGGTTAACTGCTTTAGAAATAAGCTATTATAAAGAGTTTGTGAGCATTCGTTTGGGCGCTGAGGAGTCGCATGCGATCAATGCCAAGATCAACATTTTGCCTATCATTCTGGCGATCATCGAACAGAATCAGACGGTTGAGGCCAAGATCATAATTCCCGAGTGTTTAAAACAATTTATTTGAAAACAATTTTGAATACTATTTAATAAATTTTAATCGATTACTGCAATCATTGATGAATTGCTTCTAAATTGAATTGATTTTCGATAAATTACATAAATTTATTAATTGCTTCAGTGATTATTGTGCCTGAAATGAGGCCATGAAGTCCGTCACTAACTTCTTAAGCTTGGCGTCTGTCTCGTCGCTGATCTTGCCTTCGGTGGCGATCGTGTTCAACAAGTCTTTGTGAGAGGTCTTAATGTGTGCCAAGAACTCCTTCTCGAACTGCCCGATCTTGGACGGGTCCAACTTGTCCAGGTATCCTCTGACGCCGGTGTAGATCACGGCCACCTGGTCCTCGATCGGCATCGGAACTGCCACAAAGATTAGCCAGGTTAGTTTTCCTATATACTCGACTGCATCCTCGGTGACAAACCGTATTGGCCTTGTTTCAAGAGTTCGGTCAATCGGACGCCTCTGTTCAGGAGCTGTTGTGTGGCGGCGTCCAAGTCGGAGCCGAACTGCGCGAAAGCGGCCACTTCTCGGTACTGAGCCAACTCGAGTTTCATCGAACCGGCGACCTATCAGTTCATTCATTAACTTTTGTCCGAATTTCCATGGGTTGAGACAATACCTGTTTCATGGCTCTGGTCTGAGCAGCAGATCCGACACGACTGACAGACAAACCGACGTTAATAGCGGGTCGAATGCCCTTATAGAAGAGCTCAGTTTCCAAGAAGATCTGTCCGTCAGTGATGGAGATCACGTTTGTTGGAATATAAGCCGACACATCTCCAGCCTTTGCAACAGTAATGCAGTTTTAGTAAAATAGTTGCTCTAAATATTCAAACCATAACTTACTTGAGTTTCAATGACTGGAAGAGCAGTCAAAGAGCCGCCGCCGAAAGAATCGTTCATTTTGGCCGCTCTTTCCAACAGACGTGAGTGAAGGTAGAAGACATCTCCGGGATAGGCCTCACGACCCGGAGGACGACGCAGCAGAAGCGACATTTGACGGTAAGCCACGGCCTAAAAACAAGACATATCTTAGTGATATCTATTGATCAGACAATCGATGAGTTACTTGTTTGGAAAGATCGTCGTAAATGATGAGAGCGTGCGTTCCGCTATCTCTGAAGAACTCTCCCATCGCACAGCCCGAGTAAGGCGCCAGATATTGGAGGGGAGCCGCGTCTGAGGCCGTGGCGCAGACCACAATCGTGTACTTCATAGCGTCGGAATCAGTCAATCGCTTCACGATCTGCGCGACAGTAGATCTCTTCTGTCCGATAGCAACGTAAACGCAATACAGTTTCTTCTTCTCATCGCCGGCTTCGTTGAATCGTTTTTGGTTGATAATGGTGTCGATGGCGATCGCAGTTTTGCCGGTCTGACGATCACCAATGATCAGCTCTCGCTGTCCTCTTCCAATTGGCACCAGACTGTCCACGGCTTTCATACCCGTGAGCATAGGCTCTTTCACACTAGTCCTGGGGATGATTCCGGGAGCCTTCAGACCGACTCGAGCTTTCTTAGTGGTCTTAATTGGTCCCTTTCCGTCGATGGGGTTTCCCAGGGCGTCCACAACACGGCCCAACAGTTCCATTCCAATGGGAACGTCCACAATAGCGCCAGTTCTTTTCACGATATCTCCTTCCTTGATCAGCTTATCGTTACCGAAGACGACGATACCGACGTTATCGGGCTCCAAATTCAAAGCCATGCCCTGCAATCCAAGTGATCAGTTTCCTTACGCCCGTTAGTCAAAGACACAATCATTTACTTTGAGACCACTGGAGAATTCCACCATCTCTTCGGCCTGAATATTCTTCAGACCATAGACACGAGCGATACCGTCACCGATCGATAGCACTCTTCCGGTCTCATCCAAGTTAGCCGACGCCGTCTGTCCCAAAATTCTCTCTTCGAGAATGGAAGAGACCTCCGCTCCCGAGGCCTGAAGTTTACCGGTTGTTGATAGACAACGGATGGCATTGATTGCTGACATGCCTTTCGGCGAATAGGCTTTGGATAGCTATCGGGTTAAGCATTAGTTATCGACTGAATCAAACACTTTAGACATTCAATTCTTACATTCTTGAGGAGCGAGGCCTTTGTCGACGCATTTCTGGTCAGATTCAGCGATCGGGCGGCGAGTGAACTGAACGCCATTTTGATGTCCTTCTAAGCAATCAAAGGTTAACCAATGCAAATTATAGCACTTCCAGTCGCTCTTCGAGGTGATAGTGGACACTAGCAAACACACAATGGTGAAAAATAACAAGAGGCGACTGGAATTGCAATTAAGTGTCTTAAAGGGAATCAAATCCAAGATTACTGACCGGTCTTAACAGTAGTGAACTCGATGTCGATCACCAGAGCTGTGGTTTGGGAGAGACTGACGGCGTCTGCGCTCCAGTGCTGCCACTCAGCAGTCGAGCCATCGATTGGACGTTCAATAGTTTGTTGTCATTTGCATTCATTGGCTCTTCGAGTGATTACTGGACTCAACACTGTGATTGGTGTCACCGCCGATGTCGCTGAGGACACAGTGAACACCTGTGCAGGTCATGGCTGTCAGTGTCAACCGACTGCTGACTGACGCCAAGCGGTTGGTCACCAAACTGAAGGACTATGACTCGAAGACCGATCACCTGATGGCCAGAACACAGACGCTGAACAAATCGGTGGAAACGATGAAAGACGTAATGATTGATCTGTTGATGTCTCGGCTCTATCTGACTGATTGTCCCATTGATTAGTACCACGAAGAGGTGACTGCGATGAGTGGTCGCGGGTCGGGTTCGGCGCAGAGGTCGGCCATAATCATCACAATCCAGAGGGAGAGCAAACAGTTGCGCAAATTGGAGACCGAGAATCGGGAGCTGAAGTGCGCTCTGGAGGACTACCAGTTCGTGCTGGAGCTGATAATGAGCAAGTACAGACACCAGACCAACCAACTGATCAAACTGGAACGGGTCGAGAAGCAGGGCCTCAACGCGCAGTACACACAATCCAATGAGACCATTGTTAAGCTGACGAATAAGATCTGCGAAATGGGATCAGTTATGAGGCGAGCCATCGATGTCGACGAAGACAGTGCTCTCAAACAGGAGGAACTGATCGCTCGCCTCAAACTCGAAAACAAAACGCTCAGAGAATTGCTTAGAATCGCCAAAAATAGCGGTTCTCTCAAGACTTCCAGTGAATGACCAATCATTGCAATAGTTATGTAAATAGTTTATCAAAACAGATATTAATAAACACTTTTTTAATTTAATTAAAAATTTATTTAATGGACTATTTATTGTAACTTTTTGTTGTCGTCGTTTTCAATGTCGCTGTAATACTCGGCTCTGTTCCGGCCGTCAATCTTCGTGGCGGTCGCGTCCGAAGAGCTCTCTATTTGTTGCAAATCAATGCCATTTTCGTGGCTATTCTTAAGCGATTGGAAGACCGACAATGCCTTTCATGTCAGACACAATTAGCAAAAGACAAACTCAGCAGAAGAGCTAACCTGAGCGGTCATTTTGGCCACGTCTGCGGCGTCATTGGACAGGATCAGTGTGTTGTTGGTCTTGGCCAGTTTGGAGAAGGCTGTCACGTACTGTTCCGCTACGTTAAGAGCGGCCGCATTCTGTCCGCTAGTATTCATCAGTTTGTGGGCAACCATTTCGATGCCTTTGGCTTTGGCCTGAGCTCTGGCCAGAATCGCTTTGGCCTCACCTTAACGTTCAATAGTCAGACATAAGTCACTGTCACTGATGGCCACAATTTCATCCAACCATACCCTCAGCCATATTCACTTGTTCTGTCATAACGGCCTCCGAGGCCAGAATACGTGATATCTTCATACCCTCGGCGATGTTGACCTCCGCCTCCCTCTTTCCCTCTGACTCGAGAACGGCTGCCCTCTTCTTGCGCTCGGCCTCGACCTGCATCTGCATGGCCTCCTGGACACGAGCCGGGAGTGCGATGTCTCTGATCTCGTACCTCATGCACATCAGACCCCACGACTGACTGGCGGTGTTAATGGACTCGACGATCGCGATATTCAAAGATTCTCTTTCTTTGAACACCGAGTCTAAACTGATTTTACCCAATTCTGACCGCATCGTTGTCTGAGCCAATTGGGTGATCGCGAACTCAGGGTCTTCGACGCCGTACGAAGCTTTGTATGGATCGACAACTTTCAGATAAAGCACACCATCGATATGAAGAGTCACGTTATCGGCGGTCACCGCCGACTGTTGAGGAATATCTATCGCTAATTCTTTGAGACTCTGGACATAACTTATTTGGTCGATAAGCGGCGCTAAAAAGTTGAGTCCGGGATCTGTGGAAGAGGTAGAGCCGTGTCATGACTTATGAGTGACCAGTTAGGAGTGCCATACCAAGAATCTTGTTGAATCTGCCCATTCTCTCGACAATCCAGGCCTCCTGTTGCGGCACAAACACCACTATTGTGTTGATTCGCGCCGAATGTCTTAAGCGGACGACAGTGGTGTTGATTGACCTGCCTTTGGTCACACCGGACAACAGTTTGAAATCATTGGCCACTATTTGTCTGGTGAGCGCTGAGGCCCGACACCGGAGACCAAACATTTCAATTTGTTTGCAAACAAACCACGAATTGAATGAGAAATTGCGAAAACAATCGAAGAGTAGTTGAGTTGAGTTGAGTTCGCAATGCTTTCAAATGTTGGCAACAATTCACACATTGAGTGACGAAACCGAGACTCGCATTGCATTGCACTCACGAGTCGTGCGGTTGCGGAGAGAGATGTGCTCTAAGAATATGGTCACAGAATTGGTTGGCTTTACCACCGATGGCCACATCCGTGGTATTGCATTACAATTGTTAACAATTATCAAAATTAACTTGATAGCTCAATTTTCAAGACCGGCAACAGTCAATTCTCAGTTTCTCAATTCTACATATTTATATGAAAATACTTCTCAGCCTTCATGAAAATCTAAAGAGAAACCAATGGGATTAGCTTGGCAATACACCGTAAATTAGCGAAAATATATTTAAATTGAGTTTCCATTATGAAATTATCATTTAAATATGGAATTTATAGATTTATTCTATCCTAATAATTTATATTCGATGTAATCAAAAAGAATTTCTCAATTGTGATGAGCCGTTCTCGAGTTTTAATAACTTTCAGTGTTCCAACATTAAATAATCATGGTAAAAATTTCAACGGTTTCGAAGGATATTTCTTGTTCAACATGTGTATGAACGTGGCTATCATCACACAAAATTTCATCCAGATCGAAAACAAAAATTGGTTATCAGGACAACTCTTTTTCGCTTCCAGAGAGGGGTTTTGGAATCCCCCCGATTCGGCATTGTATGATCATTGATACATGTGTTGACTAGCACATACAAGTCGACTGTCAGCTGTCAGCAAGGTGGATTGAATAGAAGACAACGTTAATGTGTTTTTAAATTACTTTTATTTATCAATCAATCAATTAATTAATTATTTGTCGTTCATTATTAATATCAGTTAAATATCGGTCACTATATTAATGCGATCTTCGGTTAAACCTTCAAAACTTAATACCGATTCTTACATTTGGTCAGTCATTCGAACATTCAGTCAACGATTTGAGCACTAATTTCGTTAATTATAGACAAATCTGACAAAAAGTTTATTCAAAATATCGTAATTACTATTAAATTAATTAAATAATTACCGAAAACGTCTTAATTCACACTTTAATACAACGCATGATTTATAATGAATTAGAAATTATTTAGAAATTAGTTAATTAAAAGATATTAGAAATAAGGGTTGAGTTCAGTGAAGAAGTTTTGTTAATTTGCTGATTGACATCACTTTCTTGTGTTTACGCGAGTTCTGACTTTTGGCCACACAGTTGCCCGAAGAGTCCATTTTGTTCTTCGAGGCGTCGAACAGGGCCTCCAACTCGCCGATGGCCGCCGTCTCTGCGGTCGAGGCATGACTTGAAATGGTCGGACACCGATCGCTGGCCGCAGTGGTTCGCGAGTCCAACATAATAACGATATCACGATTCCCGCAATTGTTGGCCACTTCTTTGGCGCTGCGGCCGTAGAAGTCGATATGCGAGGCGTCGGATCCAGCGTTCAGAAGCAGTGAGCAGGCGTCGATGTGACCTTGTTGAGCCGCGATCATCAGGGGAGTGGCGCCCTGTGTGCTGGACACGTGGTTCACGTCGGCACCGGCCTCGATGAGCATGGCCACGATCTCGGTGTGGCCGTTCCAGGCGCACATGTGCAGTGCGGTGCGCCCCTCGGTATCGAGCGCATCGATATCGGCGCCCAACTCGATCAGCGTCTCGACTACGGCCGTCATTCCCTGCCACGAGGCCACGTGCAGAGGTGTTCGGCCCTCGAGGTCTTTGATTTCGAGATTCGCTCCCATTTTGACCAAATGTTGCAAAGTATTGATAACTTTGAGATCGTTGGCAGCACTGCTCGCAACACAATAGACAGAAGTTCTTCCGTCGGCGTCGATGTAGTTGACGTCCGCACCCCTCTCGACCAAAAGGGATATCAACTCCAGGTGTGAGTTGAGTGCCGCCAGTCTTAGAGCTGACTTCCCGTCGTGTGACAACACCTTAAGTGACTCGTCGGTAATCAGATGTTTGGCCGCTTCGATGTAACCGCCGATCGCGCAGTCATGTAAAGCAAGTTTTCCGTCATTATCTCTGGACATTAGTAAAGTTTCGCCTCCGATGTCGAGAAGTGCTTCGATTATATCTGCGTTACCGACGGCAGAAGCCATGTGAAGAGGAGTTCTTCCGTTATTGTCTTTATGGAGTTCATCACAACCGACGGCCAATAGAAGCCGAACGCTGTCAACACTACAATTGGGATCTTTGGCGGCCAAACAAAGAAGTGAGGCTCCATTGGAATCAATATAATCGGTGTGCGCGCCCCAGAACAGCAGCAATTCGATTATCTTATGGGAACTGTGCTCCAGAATCGCGTGAACCAAAGGTGTTCGGGACAGAGCGTCGGTCGCGTCCACATCGGCGTCGTTGTCCAACAGGAGTTCACACATCTCGAGCGAGTCCAGACCCACGGCGACCATCAGTGGTGTTAAACCACTTTCGGTATCACAAACAAAATTAACGTCCGCTTCGAATTCAATCAAGAGCTCAACACAAGAAGTGTTGCCGCCTTTGATGGCCCAATAGAGCGGAGTCTTCTGTTTAATGACATATTGATTCAACATATCAGTCGAATCGTTGGTAAGAATGTCTTTGAGGGTTGGATTATCACAACCGAGAATCGCGCGTTTGAATTGAGTAATGAGTTCTTCATATTCGCACTCATTTGCCGGCGACTCATACGTCAGATTGTATTCAATAGACTTTTCTTTCAACTTCTTCTCGCCATAAGTTTCATTCGTCACATATTTGGACGAATTTGTGTTATTTGTGGTAAATGTTTGAGTGTTTGAAACGTTTGATTGGCCAGAGTTGACAGAGTTGTTGCACTTCTGGATGAAGGCGACGATCGGCGAGTCTTGGATCAACTCGGCCAACATGTCGAGTGAGACCGTCGGGTCGACCGCCAGCAACAGCCACAGCGCGTAGTGATGTATTGAGAACTCCGGGATTCTGGTGTTCAAGAGGTGAAAGTGGTATTCGTTGAGATTGTGAAGACTGTGTGTCAGCGCATAGATTATATGTCCCATCGATTTGTCGCAAAGGAACCGATTTGTGCAGTGCTTCACATCGGTTATCCACTCTATAAGACTGGTGTGCGTTAACTCAATTGTGGTGTCGCTCTTGATCTCAAGTATTGAGTGAAGACATAAGTCATCTAACTTTGAGTCCAGAAATTCTGGGTCCCATTTGAGACACTCGTGAAGACATTCTTTAGTCACATATAGACCTAATGAGGCGATTATTAGTGAAATTATTGCTTTGTAGTGAAGTTCCGAGTCTGGGTTGGCGTCAAACAGTTTAGAGCAAAGGGCCAAATAGAGGCCGTTAAGAGTGGCCCCGATTGAGTCCACTTCGGACGTCTTCATGACTCCCCGTTCCAAACAGTCTAAGATGAGTTTGACGTATAGGAAGCAGCCGTTGCTTTTGATGCCGATCTGATTCAGAGCTTTCTTACCGGTTGTGCCCAAAGGCCTACAATTGATTCGTTTGAGTCGATTCATAATAAATGTCTTCATATCGCTGATGACATTGAGTTTCCTCATGTCGTCGATCACTATTTTTCGGGAACCGCTGAACATTTTGGTGAAGCCTTTGCGACGTTTGGGTCGCGCACTCACTATCAGGTGAACCCATTTTGGCAGTAAATGCATGTGATTTGCGACCAATTGACAGACCTCTGCATTCGTGTCAATCGAATCGATGATAATTATATGTCTTTGAGCTTCTTTTTCAATGTTCTTCGCCTCACATATTGGGAAGAGAACTGACTGCCGGAAGAGGTCATCGGCGGTCAGCACTTCATTGTTGTCGTTATTCAAATTGTTTTCGGTCTGAAGTTTGTTTTTGATTTGAGTTTCGAGAGAATAAATGAAATCATTTAAATCAAAGTTTTCATTGCACTCAATGAAAGCCAAGAGACAGTCATTGAACTTCTTTATTTGGCTCAACCTCTGCAAGAGCACAGTTTTGCCACTTCCGGCGCATCCGAAGATTGCGGTCACACAAGTGTTGGCACTGATTTGAGTCCTCACGTCAAGAGTTTTGTCGATTTTGGCGAAAACCCATTCGCGACCGACGAAGAGTTGTTCGCTTAAGTCATCGACAGTTTCAGACATTGTTTTAATAACAGTTTTAATAATTGTTTGTAATATTGAAGAAAAAACGAATCACAAAAGTGTCACAAAACACAAGTCACGGAACACTTATAGCACTTCCAACTATCGCTTAGTACTCGTCTTCTTCGTTGTTGGAACTGCTGTTGAAGTGTTTTTGCTGAGCGATGGCCGCGTTTTGCATTTGAATCCATTCCTGTTGCTCGAGAAGCGCTTGTTCTTCGCGGGCCTTCTGGAAGAGAGCCTGTTGTTGCTTAAGTAGTTCTTCTTCGGGAATGCCTAAGTGCTCGAGTCGAGTGCTCTGACGTCTTCGCTTGCGTTTGCAGTCGTTGAGGACGGACTCGGCCTCAGACTTGTAGTTAGCGAATCCCAAATTGTCCAAAGCTGTCAACACGTGTTCCGCAGACATTGTCTTCTTCTGTTGGGTCTCACATATGGTGTTGGCTTCGCTGGTAATTGAATGAATGAACTCAGAACAGCACTGGAGGATCAGCTCTCGGGAATCGTTGGCCACTCGGATGTCGGGCAGAAGTTCTTTGATCAGTTTGTTCATCGCCGCCCTCGGGATTGTCAACTCTTCGTCGTCCTTGTCATTGGACGCCATAATAACGGTGTGTTTGACGCAACTCAATGTTGTCCCTAATTATCACTCAATCAATGTCTTAATGTCTTCAATCGGTTCACTCATCAGACGTCTGGAGTCTGGACTCAACGGACAAACAAATGGCGATCACATGAATGCCAAACACAACGCAAACGGTTATCACATTTGGGCCGACCTTTCAGTCAGTGGTTAGTCGTCGGAACTTAGGAAAGCAAACGATTTATAATTTGTTTGGATTTGGTTTAGCAATGAAAACAAAGTCGAAACCAATCCTTAAAAAGGCATTAAAAGAGTCCGAAAATGGTTACCATTTGTCACCTCTTTATTGACGAGTCAATAGTCACTCACAAAGCGCTCAATTCAAAAGTCAAGTGTGAAGTCAAGTGTGAACTCAACTCTCATTGCATCCAATCTTCTTCAGTATTGACACAATTATTTACTTTTTATTAAAATTACAAAAGTGTTTAAAATAAAATATTATTCCAAATGCGGAGCAAATGTTTCGTCGATTTCATATGAAAAGGTCGAGTGAAGGGCGTTGTCGTCGAAAACCAAACTTCTTTGAGGCAACTGTTCAGAGGTCTCATTGGACTTCTGGAGCAGATCGAAGAATCCGGTGCCCAAACGCATCGGCATTCCCGATATGATCGACTCGGAGACGCCCAGAATGTGGTCGATCTGTCCATAATAGGCGGCGTCGAACAAATGGTCGGCTGTTTTCTCGAACTATTCAATCGAATTAATGTTAGTTTGCTTTTCAGCCAATCATTGCCCTAATACTGACCGACGCGAGCATTAGAGACGACTCTTTCATTTTGGCCAAACCGAATCGGGTGATGCCCAACACCTCGCCCTTGTAGGTCATGGTGTCGGCCAACAGTTTGAGATGTCTCTCGTCAATGCTGATGCCGTGGTGTTCCATGGTCACTTTGATCTCTCTGATTATCATAGTTCGGGCCGCTTCGATGCCCAGAGTGGACGCCACTTCCAGTATGTTATTCGAGTGGCTGTGGTTCGGGTCGACGCCATAGGTGGCCATCACATCGCGGAGACCCTCGCCTTCGATCATCAGATAGTATTCGCTTTCCTTCTCCCGAATGGCCGCTCGTCTCACTTTGTCGATGCCTTTGATCAGTACTTTGCATAAGTTCTCCCTCAGAGTCCACGTATCGGTATTAGAGGCCCGAACGGTGAGCATAGAGTCGTCGTCCGAATAAATGCTTATTCGGCCCAAAGGTATCTTCAACTGCTTGGAAATCTTCTCTTGGATTGAGTAACCATCGACTTCCAGCTGATGACAAACATACCAATTAAGCCATTGTAAACAAGTTCGTGGTAAGACTCACCTTGAGCAATTTGATTCTACCCATGTACAGCTTGATGAGGACGAAACAGTCATCTCTGGTGACCACTTCCTCCATATACTCGCAAACCTCTCCCAAAGTTGTTCTTTCTATTCTCATTTTGACTGCTCTCGCGTATTCCGGATCTTTTTTGTTGTGCAGAATCGCACAAATAATTGGCGTCGAAATAGTTTTATTTGCATTAATAAGTTCTTTAATTCTGGGAACTCCTTGAGTGATGTTCATTGAGGCCACACCAGCGAAGTGGAAGGTTTTCAGTGTCATTTGAGTGGCCGGTTCGCCGATACTCTGCGCGCAAATGGCGCCGACGGCCGTTCCCGGCTCTATACGAGCCCTCAGGTACTTATCGGCGGCTGCGGCCAAGAATTGCTTGAGTTGTGTTCGAGTCAATCGAAACACTTCTTTAACCGCCATATTGTCTGAATGTCTGACATAACGAGTCTGGAAGAGATCTAACTTCTCACAGAAGTCAGTCAAATATTTCTTCAGTTCTGTTTTGAAGTTATCCGAGACATTCAAATTCATTTGAGTCATCTGTTGGTCAGACAATCCTATGATTTCACTGCTTGTCAGAGCCTTTTCCTCTTTGGACGGGTAGAGCGCACTCACGTGTTGCAGAAGACGATCCAAATTAATGAGTTTGGATCCGTCCTCCATATTGGTCGGGTCGAGACAGTCGTCGCCGTAAGTGAACTGAATTACATCACCGCAAGAATTACGAACTGATCCGTCGTAATGAGAGACAAGATCTTCGAGGGCTTTAACTAATCTTCTCTGCATATAACCGGTTTCAGCAGTTTTAACGGCGGTATCCAAAAGGCCTTCTCTTCCGGCCATTGTGTGAAAAAAGAATTCAGTGGTCGTTAGTCCCGAATAGAAACTGTTTTCAACGAATCCCTTCGCGAGCGGAGACTTTTCTTTGTGGTCGAAATGCGGTAGAGTTCGGTCGCCGAAGCCGTCGGGAACGCGCTCTCCTCTGATGGACTGTTGGCCAACGCAGGCAACCATTTGAGAGACATTGATGAGCGAGCCTTTGGAACCGCAGACAGCCATCAGAAGAGGGGTATTCTTGCGACCGAGTTCTTTAACGCAAGCTTTGCCCGCGTGGTCTCGAATCTCAGATAATTCTTTGTTTATCATCGATTCGAGTGTCTCTTCAGCCGTTCGACCGGCCATTGGTTCCAATTTGCCCTCTTTCAATTTGGCGATATAATTGTCCACATTTTTATAGCCATTTTCAAGAAGCGATTTCTTGGCCGCCAACAATCCTCTGGTGGGCGTCACGTCTTCTATACCCAAAGAGAAGCCCCGATTGGCTGAAAATAGAAAAGCAATTAGTGGTTTGGCAATGAGTGGCCGAACTGACCCATGAAATAACTGGCCACTCGCGCCAACCGCCACATCACAAGTCCGCACTCATCGCCGTTATATTCCCGTAGAATACAGTAAAATATGTTGTTCTTAGAGCCCGAACCCAAAGTGCTTTTCTCCATACATCCGCACAGGAGTTGACTGTTTCTTATGATCACAACTAAAATGAAACCAAATGAGACCATCGAGATCATCGACCCTTGCAATTCATTGCGAAACTTACACGAATCGTTTGCACAGAGGTCTTCGTTTTTGCCGCTGTAATTCTTGCCTTTGGTTCTAAGATTGACATTGATTTTGCTGAATGCGTTTGGTTTCATAATTAGGCTGAATATTTGTTTGCCACTCCAGAGCGCACACGGCTTCACAATACAAGGCTTTGGCAAATCTATTCTTGTCTTAGAATCAGGTCCGGCCATAATTGAAGAGATTATTTGCATGGCTTTTGAACGATCAAAGAAGACATCCTTCTGTGTCAACAGATAAGCACCGGTTATGAAGTCTTGGATGGCAGCGATCAGCGGTTCGCCATTCCTCGGCGTCACGATATTGTTTTTGGTGCCCATTAGGACCGACGCCTCGGCCTTCGCCTCTTCGGTCTGCAGTAAATGCAAATTCATTTCGTCGCCATCGAAGTCGGCGTTATATGGCGTGCAAACACATTCGTTGAACTTCAATGTCCGATGTTTGTGGACTTTGGCCTTTTGGCGAATTTTACAAGTTAATTGACAGTTAAGCTAGGCAAGCAAGATCATCTAAGTTACCTTATGGCACATAATACTCAGTTTGTGAAGAGATGGCTGCCTATTGAACAGAACAATGTCGCCGTCGGATAAATGCCTTTCTATGATATCGCCGTTCTTGAGCCGATTGGCCACTTGTTTGCGATTGGCGTACTTCAAGAAGCTATAGATTTCACAATCATTACTATTTAATAACAATGTTTAAAATTACGTTTTGACTCCCGATGACTTGTCTTCGTAAAAGTTAGCGCCCGGGTGTAGATCAGTGCCATTGAGAACCAGTTGCCTCATGAGACCGATGTTGGCCGGAGTGACCCGTTCGGGATATGTCAGTATTTTGGCGATGTGTTCGGGTACTCCCACTTCGTCGATTTGGAGGTTAGGGTCGGGACTGATGACACTTCGGGAAGAGAAGTCGACCCGTTTGCCGCTGAGGTTGCCCCTGAACCTGCCGTGCTTGCCCTTCAGACGCTGCACTAAACCTCGGGTCGGCTTCTTTGGTCTCATATTGAAAGGTATGCCCGATATCTCACTATTGATATATAAGGCGAACTGCAACTGAAGGAAATCCCAGTCTTCGCCAATCATCCCCATATGCGCGCCGTCCAACTGTCTCTTCCGAATGACATTACTGACGAAAATCATTTCACTGAGTTTTATGGTCAGGTCGTCTTCGTTGGTTCCCGTGTCCATATCACTTATCACTGACGGCCTAATACACGGCGGCGGCACCGGAATGCGAGTTATGATCAGGTCTTCGGGTCTGTGACTACGGTTGACTAGAAATGGCAAATCTTTCTGAGGGATCCTTTTGAATAGATCCAAGACACGGATGGGGTCCAAGAGTTCTGATTTGGTTTTCTTGAGAAATTCGACGATCTCTTCGTTGTTGGAAACAATATCTGAGAAGTTGTCTAACAAGTTGTCGTCAGCTGACTTTGACTTGGAAGATGAGGTCGGAGTGCAGGCGTGTATGATCTTGTAGAGGGCGATCTTCTTGATGGGACCATTGAAGGCGCCACAAAACGGACAGAACTTGACTTTTTTGCATTTGTCGACAATTTCTTTGTGAAGAGCCTTCTTCTCGAGGAAACTCGAGTCTGGTTTGCGAAACCTCCAGATATAGCGGTTTCGGTTCTCAATAGGTATGATCACTCGCGAACACTTCTTGCAGATGGTCTGCAGAGTCATCATAATGTAGCGGAAGTACCCGATGTGGAAGACAGGGACGGCTAAGTCGATGAAACCGAAGTGACCGACACATTCGGCCAGACCCTGACCACAGGTCTCGCACTTCAGATCCTTCTGACTCGTGCCTAGTGTTCGATCGGAAAGACACGAGACAATGACCAGACAGTATATACGGGGAGTCTTACCGAGCCTGAGGTCAAGAACGCCAAACGGCGCCGGTTTTCGCGATTTGCCGGCATTTGAGTCGTAAAGGGTTTTGTTTATGCATTGGATGTGACTTTGTTTGCGGAGTCCGATCGGGTCAGAGACGCCGAACACCAGTTCGGACAACTTCATGCCCACATTGCACGAGCGGAACTGCTCCTTCTCCATGGCTGGCCACTGTCACTGTGTCACTGTCACCGATGTCTTTGATGATCACCAAATGCGACCACTTCTGCAGTGCAGACCCAAACACAACAGTGATGTCAGACCAGAGTCACAAAAGTACGTCAACTCTGGACTGACGTCAGGTTTGAGTCAATTGTTGTCTGTTTTAAAAGCCTAGAGTTGGGACCAACTTCTGGCCACTCGTCGCAGCCATGGTTTGCGGCTTTTGGTGTCTTCTGCTGGTGTTGTCTCTCATCGAGACCAACGCCAACGTCGATATCAATGACCAAAATCACGAAAAATCTAAATATTTTGCCGAATATAACATCGGTTCCAATGAAAAGTGGAAAAACTTTTTTGATTCCATTGAAAGTGCGGAACAAGAGTTTGTGACCAATGATGACCAGTCGGCTGCTGACAAGCCGTGTCATCTGTTCCTCGGTTTACTGACTCAAGAATTGAGTCTTTGGAACCAAACAGGTATTACCAAAGATCTGATTGAAGAAGCGCTTCGACACGAGAGGGGAGTCCACTACCAGATAATCGATCGGACTCTTTATCGGCAAAACGATTGTCAGTTTCCGTCGCGGTGTGAAGGAGTGGAACACTTCATACACCGAGTGATCGACGAATTACCGAATATGGATCTGATAATCAATGTCCGCGACTACCCTCAGGTGCACAAGAATTGGCACAATCTTCCGATTCTATCGTTTTCCAAAGACATTAGACAATACAATGACATCCTATACCCCGCCTGGACATTCTGGTGCGGCGGTCCGGCCATCGACCGGTACCCAACTGGCATTGGCCGGTGGGATCAGATGCGCGCGACAATCACCAAGAGCAATGTCGATTGGGAAAATAAGTCAGAAATCGCCTTTTTTCGCGGTTCGCGCACTTCGGCTGAGAGAGACCCTCTGATTCGGCTGAGCCGAGCGAAGCCCGATCTCATCGACGCTCAATATACTGCTAACCAGGCCTGGAGGTCAGTGGCGGACACGTTGGGCGAGAAGCCCGCGCCGACTGTCACGTTCGAAGATCAGTGTCAATACAAATATCTGTTTAATATGCGAGGAGTGGCCGCGTCTTTCAGATACAAACACCTCTTTCTGTGCAAATCACTCGTCTTTAATGTCGAATCAGATTGGATCGAATTCTTTTATCCTGAGCTCAAGCCATGGATCCATTTCGTGCCCATTTCCAAGGACTACACCGATGTCGAGCAAAAGTTGCAATTCCTCAAAGAGAACGACCAAATCGCCAGACATATCGCCGAACGAGGCTTTCGCTTAATCTGGAATCACTTGACTATGGATTCCGTTCAGTGCTATTGGAGTGAACTTTTGCACAGATATTCAAAACTTTTGAAATACACACCAAAACTGAATAAAAGTTTAATTAAAATTAAGCCAAAATGAAATGTTGTGACAAAATAAATAAATATATAAATATATAATTTATTAATAAAACGGTGAAAATAATTAAACATTGGGTCAGACGAAGGGCGCATCGATCACATTGAACAATGAGAAGGGACACTCTTTGTACTGTGCTTTACACTTATCAGCCTTTTTGCCACTCCTGCCCACCAGTTCGGCCTCCCTATAGATGTTGAGAAGACCCCACTTATCGGTCAGACCTGAAGAGCTAATCAGACCAATGGGTCGGTCGTCAATAAATTTTTGAAAAGACTTACGTTAATAACATATCGACCAACTGTCCGATGAGGCCATTGGAGGCCGACATGAACGGCACTTCTGCCACTTCGCAGATGGCCCGCAAGAGACAGACCCGACCGAAACGGCTGTGACTCTTCTCGATTGCTTTGAACAGATTGGCTCTCGAGTTGACTCGCGTTACGTTTCTGTCCACTGAATTCATTTGAACGGAATTCCCGTTATTCAGTGTATCTCTGAAAGACTGAACGAAGTCGAGAGCACTCGGGAAGCGAATGGCGATCGGGAGCTTGAATGAGAAGCCCGACTGAATCGAGTTGGACGACACCATTGGCATCTCGACCGAAGGCACTATCCGAAGCTTGGACTCACTGCTCGGCAGAATCAGGCGCTGGACTCTCTCGCTCTGCACACCATTCCAGACGAGAAGCAACAAATGAATGTAACAAATGTATGCGAACTTGATATTCATATTGGATGTTAATTGCGATGATTATTGTCATGCAAATGACATCCCTTTATGGTTTGCCTATCATTTATAGCTCCGAACCGATCGGATCAGATGTCGAGTTTGGGTCACTCCATGACATTGCGATTTGTCTGATCTAATCGGCACTTGTGTTGAGTGCAATGCTGTCTCATCTCTGATGGGAACTTCACATTAGAACCCCTCTTCGTATCGCTTTGTCATACCATTTAAAGACTTGTCGATTGTCATTGAATTATTCAATTCGGTAGTCATTCGAGTGAACGGTATTCCAGAGCAAGTTTCGAGTCAATTGACTGCGAAATCGCGACCAAAACTCGATAACAATGTTATTAATCGGTTTCGCGGTTTGGACAACACTTGTGGTCAATGTCTGCGCCGATGACCAGTCAGTCCATCATCGGGTCAGGAGATTTGTGTTCACAAAGAACTCTAAAGTATCGTTTGATATCGATTTGACAATTCCTGTGCCCAGTTTGGGAGGAGTGGACGTCCAGATAGACCTGTCGTTTCCACTGGCGATAACACTTCTGAACGACACACTCATCTTCAACCCGATCACAATCCCATATGTGGTCGTTCCCGAGGCGCCGCAAATTCCACTCAACTACCCGTCATATCTGCCCAACTATTACAGCTACGACTCATATTACGGAAGTCCCGGCGGTTCTCCCTATTATTCTGGCCACCAAATGATGAAGAGAAGTATTGGCGCCGCAGCCGCTCAGCACCGCTACGACCTCTTCAGCTCTGTCGCTGAGATACTCGAAAGGTTTGTCATGATTTGATAGATTTGATGGCAATTGTCAGCTAATTAATTGTGATTCAGGTATGGAATAGAGGGCCAGACATGCATTTGCAGAGCCATATGCGAGATGGCAAACACACCAATGCTGGTGGAGTCGCCCTTCCACGAGGTGCTCGAGCACATCCTCACGGTGTCTAGGTCATATGACGAGGAGGGCCTCCTTCAGGACTACAGGGAGGCCGAGATGTATGGCAAGAGTGGCAAAGACTGCGCAAACAAATATAGTTCGTGTGGTTTCAGTATTTTTCAGCCGATAGAAGAATAAGAAGTTTATATATCCCAGGAAAACAAGTGATGCTTTACTAACATATCTCTGACCCCGTCCTTCGAGACCGGAGACTTCGGTTGAATGCTTTCGACCAATTCGGCGCTCGGATTCAAATTAAACGAAAACTGAGTCAATAATCTGAAACATAATTATTTATTTATAATTAGTATTTATTTATTTAGTATTTCATTATTTATTACTTTCTCATTAACTTTTTGCAATAAAGACCTGACTTTTGAGTTAACCGCTACTGAAACAATATCTGTGTTGATTACCCGGGAGATACTAATTGTAATAACGGCAATGTAATGCGAGCAACACTGACCTCAGCTCCGATTTGATCAATTTCCAGGCAGGACTGCTGACGAAACTCCAGTTGTGGTACCACTTGGCGACGATGTGTGGCTGAGCCATGCAGATGATGGCGAACCACTCGTGAAGAATGCTTTGGTTTAGAGCGATGCAAATCAGTGACCGGAGCTTCACATCCATCGCTTCATTCTCGTGCGTATGGTTTATATGCGCTATACTTCTGTACAACAGCTCCGACGGAGTCAATACTCTGGAGAACTCATCCAAACGGTAGGTTCGGGTCAGCACTAACCGGGAATAAACCGAATTGAAATCACATTCGGCGCAGGCCTTCGAAATGGCTTCGATTATGATCCAGGGATGAGTTGTGATGAACAATGTTTTTCTCATTCCGTAAGTCATAATCGATTTGAATGCATTGTAAAGTCGTCCGCGAATCAGATCATTGATGAATGCGATGACCCGGTCGTCGCCGGCGATGCAATAATCTCTGTTCCTCTCGTCGAGCACTTCGACAAACTTGGCCGGAAACCAACCTCTCAGGCCATTCAACTCTCCGACCCAACAGTGCTCATCCCTTTCATTGATAATTGTGATTATGTCGTTCTTTCTGAAGCCAAGCTCATCCGGATCGTGACGCTGGAAGTCTATCAGAGCTTTGGCTCTTTTAAGTCTCATTCTTTGCTTTCGTTGACAGATCTCTTCATCTTCTTCTGTGGTGTCATCACATGTATAATCTGGGGTCAGATGTGCCACAAATGATGGTTCGTGTGCTTCGAAGTGGCGACCGATGGCCACAATCGCTTCGTGCAGTTCCAACAGAATAGATGTTTGTCTTATGTTTTTAGTCTTCATATCGTTTTCTGACATATCAGGAGAGAGTGGATGCAATGAGACCGAAGAAGAATGACTAGAATTGATTTCGCTTAGATTCAAGTGTTGGACCAAACTCTGTCCCATATCCCAGACAGACATCAAAGTCGAGTCGTCTTTTAGAATCGATGGCAGATCTGATAGTGCGTTGAAAACAGTGGCCGAATCTTTGTTAGTGCATATCTGGTCGTTTTGACTCACGAGTAGACCGATTGTCAATTGGAACAAAACAATTGGCCCGAAGTAGAAGTAGAGATCCCATAAGTGGAACAGATTTCTGGTTTCGGGTATAAATCCGGCGAACAATGTGTTAAACCAATGGGAAGTTATGAGACATAACTCGATGTCGTGTTGTCTGAGAAGCGCATCGATTTGTGGACAATGAGACGACAGAAGGTTCCGAAGAATTTGTTGGTTACTCAATGACTTGAACTCGTTTGCGATGGTCAGAGTGAGCCAAAAGGCGTCCTCTTCTTTGCATACCAGCAGAAGATTGGCGGCAATAAGCGACAGATTCACCGATTCCTGACTCATGTTGTAAACAGTGGTCCCGTTCTTCTGCAACCACTTTATGATCCGCAAAATTCTTCGCAACCTTTCAATGCCTACCGAAGTGTTGTCCATAAAACAGGCATTACTCGGAAGTACTCTTAAGATTTGTTTATCGGAAAGAGACGGCACGTGATTAGAGAGGTCGCAGAGTTGGCTATACGTCCACTGACTGTTCACTTTGAGGGTCATTCCCTTCGAGGTTCTCATCCATATCTGTGGCCTCAGAAACGAAGAATTGCCTAATTTGATCAGTTCAGTCAAGGTCTTGGTCGGCACGATCTGGTGATCGACTTGCGACCACTTCATCTGCGGAATCGCTTCCTTGTTGTAATTGAATTCAAGAAAGCAGATCCATTTGGAGCGCAACTCCTCCTCAGTGTCTTTCCTGAGTGCCAACTCGTGTTCCAATTGTCCGGATCTGTCCAGAGGTTCGGTTCCATCTTCGTTGGTCACAATGAAGCCATATTCATCGAAATGGTGAGGCGGCTGCGAGTCCTCGGGCTGTGCCAACGCGGTCAGGATGTCTTGTGGCCATATGGATGGGTTGAGCAGATAGAAGGGTCCGCCGAACTCAGGCTTGTATTGACAGTCGACCACACAATTGGTGACCACATCGGCGCCGATCGAATCGACTTGAGTGGAGGTCTGGTCATCCATGTCGTCGTCGCTGAGAGTGTCCGGTTGTGTCACTTTGTTGTCGTAGCCGTCATCGTGAGGCGAGCTCCTGATCGTCTGCGAGATGCTCTTCACCAACGACTTGGCCATCGCTGACACCCAATCCAACTGACGTGATCGTGATATGTATTAGTTCTTCAGTTGGTTTGACATATTGTTTGAGACAATGGCTTAATTGAGAACTACTGTCAGCGCAATCACAACATCACTATCAGAGCGATCGCTATCACAGCTGTTCCTCAGTCTGTCTGTCGGTTGAGTCGACGTATGGCTCGCATCCGATATTACACTCAATCGACGCCAAGTCAGTGAACGGCGAACAGAGGGAAGAGTGGATGCGATCAGTGATCACACTATGGCTCACAACTGGGCCAACACTGGCCACACATTAAATGCCATACAAATATTCGACATTAAAAGCTTTTAATTAAATTATTAGCAATAAAATTAGAAGTGAGTGCTCTCGACACTCGACGGTAGAGACAGACTCACAAATAGAGTCAATATTTGTCTGCGCATTGAGTTATTAGCAATTCTGATAGCGCTTTGTTAATAGCGTTACACTCTTTGCTCGCTTGTTATCAATTGTGCATTACATGAATTTCCATCATATTTTGAATGCTATAAATTATAACTTATAATCGCCTGCATTACTACAAAAATGACTATCACTTGCCACGTTGGCAAATGGCCATGATCATAAATTTTAGGCTCTATTCTGCATTTTAAAAACTGACACCAGAATAATCATAAACCACTTTAGTTAAGTTAAATGTAGTTTGATTAAAATCAACAGAATTTTCCATAGTTTGAAATATTAAGTAGATTTAAAGCAAAAATGATCTAGAGTGTTGTTTTAATGCTGAGACAATGCCATGAGTTCAAAAACCCAAACCCTTATCGAAGAACATGAATAGCATTTGATATACAGTTATATTGGATTGTCACATAAAGCATGGCACGGTTATATATAAGAACATGGCTTTATGTGGCGACCTTTCGATGATATTTTGTTGAAAACCAACTAGCTGATACTTGTATGATATCTCGATTTGAAGTCTGTCCACTGGCGCACAATATCCGATCAAAACATTTTTTACGGACCAACTGGCCAAACCGCGAGGAGGTTCCGAAGTTACCGAGGTTTCCCGCATCTCGGTAACCATTAAGTTTGGCCACAATTGGCAAAATGTGGTTTTGGCGTTTTTCGTCTTGGACACTTCAGGCTATGCTTAAATGATGTATAACCACGGAATTTAATATCAGTAAAGACCAACCCATGAAATGTTTAGGTCATTTCATTAATAAAATCATTGATTTTCAAACCGGTCAATTTGTCAAACAAACTCGGTATGTTGGCATTTTTTGTTTGATGATTGTGGCCAAACTAGATGACTAAGATCAACCAAATTTTGATCAGATGCTGGTCTAATATAGTTGAACATCATATGTCAACTTCAATTTAAGTTTCAACTCTTAAGGGTTACAGAGATGCGGGAAACTTCGGTAACTTCGTGACCTCCTCACGGTCTGGGCAGTTGGTTCGGGAAAAATGTTTTGATCGGGTATTGTGCGCCAGTGGACAGACTTCAAATCGAGATATCATACAAGTATCAACTAGCTGGTTTTCAACAAAATATCTCCAAAAGGTCACCACATATGCGACGATCCAATATTTCTCCACTTATTCTTAATCAGGAATGAAGTGATTCACACAGAACCGCATTATAAGGTCAGACCAAAGCATTGGCGCTCACTTTTGGAAGGAAATAATTACTTATAAAATAATATATTGTTATTATAGGAGATGTCCTTTAAGTGAATAAGGCTGGGGCCACGCATTCTGGCTTATGCCATAGGTATGTGGGACCAATCCTGTACCAAATGTACCAAAATCATTTTGGGCTTGTTTTAGCAAGAACATAGTTTGTG